>WNHD01002208.1:0-39199 GCA_011057455.1 Ganaspis sp. Gsp50
TCATGCAAATTTTATGATAAAACCAATTGATACAGAAAAGTGTAGTGCTTAGGAGTTACTTTTAAATTCGTGTTTTTTTATTCCGAATCGAATAAAAAAAAGAAAATGCACAAAAAATTTCAGAAACGCAGTCAATTTTCCAAAACTGTGAAAAATGATTTTTTGTATAAATTTTGCAGTTATGTACAATTTTTGAAAATTCATGTTGATCCTGGCAAGTGTAAAAAACGTTATAATACTCAAGTTGGGGTGCTTTTTTCTGGGAAATCTAATGGTACAAATAGATTCCCGAAAAAATTTCAGGAACCCAGTCAAATTAGCTGATGAATCCGAGATAATTTCTTGTAATATACACATTGATGCAAATTTTATTAAAAAACAAATTGATCCAGAAAAGTATAGTGTTTAAGAGGTAGTTTTAAATTCGTGTTCTTTTATTCCAAATCGAATAAAAAGAGAAAATGCATCAAAATTTGCATCGATTTACCTATATAAAGTATATATTTCACCAATATTTTTTTCACAAAATGTCACTTTTTCACTATTTTTGGCATTCAGAATTTAATTTTTTTCTTAGTGTTAATGCTAGTAAGTTCGGCCAGTACCAGTTGTTGTCCATTTATTTATTTTTCATTATAACTAAACTGTTAAACTGTTTCAAATTGATTAGTAAAATAAAAAGTTATTTTTACTTAATAAACATAGTTATGAAAAACTTTTACATAGTTTTGAACATAATAATTTACAAAAACTTATGAGTTTCACCACTACAAAAGTGGTGGTCGAACTTAGATTCAGTTGCCGGCTACTGACTATTTTACCCTATAACTTTTCAAATTACCATTTTTCAATAAATTTTTTAAAAACTGTTGAAGGTTGCTTTTTGAAAAAACAATTCTTTACAAGGAAGCAAAATTTGCATGAAATGAACATAATTTTCCACTTGTTAATTTAAATGTTTATTTTATATATTTATTTTCGAAAAAGGTTATCGTTTAGCTTTTTAAAAAAACAAAGGTTATGAAGATATTTCTTACTGTGTAGAAAAGAAAGTATAAAATAATAATCATTCAATATTAAAAGGTAAACAATACAAGCGGTACATAGTACAATAAAAAGTCAGTATTATGAGTTGTGGGTAATAAAGTTAAAATTAAAAAACGAGATTTCATTATCTTGAAATAATAAGAGGCTATAAATGTTCTTGCAAAAATTCAACATCTCATTATTCTGGGGTTTGTGGCCAGCTACAGAACAAAATGGGAAGCTTTGTAATTTTGTTCATTTTAACAATATATTTAGCAATATCTCACGCGAATCAAGATCCATATGTGGAAATTCCATTAGGTGGAATTAAAGGGCATTATAAGGTTTCCGAAAATGGACTAAAATTTGAAGCTTTCGAAGGTATACCTTATGCTTCACCTCCGGTGGGAGAACTAAGATTTAAGGTAACTAATATTAATCGACATTTATAATACAATGACAAAATTATTGAAATATGTTCAAATGTTTGTTTTTAAGAATTTTTATATAAGAGGCAACTTTACTTAAATGATTTACAAATTTTCTTTAATGGTTATCCTAACCTAAATTATAAATATTACGAAACGGAAATATAATGCACCGGAACGCCGATTCTTCCATTTCGTGCTTTTCGTGACAGCGAGAGCTGCAAGTTAGTACATCACTGCGCGCGTCGATTCTCTCTTGCTCCCCCTTCTTCCATTTCTACCCTAGAAGCTACTAGAATCCGTAAGAGCAGAATCGGTGTTCCGGTGTACTATGTAATAGAGCTGTAACTAGTAATACCGAAATATAATACAGAACTATATTAATATTAAAACAACTGATTGCTAAAAATTGTAATCGTTGTCTTAAGCAATAATAATATTAATAATTATTATATTATTTATATTATATATTATATTATTATATTTAATATTATTATACTATATTTAATATTATATTATATTATTTATATTATATATTATATTATTATATTTAATATTATATTATTATACTATATTTAATATTATATTATATTACATATATCTGTATTATATAATAATTAATATAATACAGAACTGCAATAGAATGTGCTTTTTAAACACTTTCAATTACCATTCCTGTTTAAAAATATTTCAAATAAGTTCAAATTTTCTTTTTAGTTTCTTTTTCAACAGTCATTTATTTAAAAATCCTTCAAAGTTATATATACATGTTTCGTCTACTATACGGCAGACCTCAGTATTTATTTTATGCACCTAAATAATTAAACCAAAACTACATTATCTTTGGCTCATTAACAATTAATATAAAACGTACAACACTAAAAATTAATAAAGTTTATAACTTACATGCTAATATTGCACAATGTTTCGTTGATTATAAATAAATAAATAAAAAAATAAATAAAACATTAACAACATTAACGTTTGTCGTATAACATAAAATATATAATTTTTTTTAATTTAACAAACGTCATGATGAATCGCTTGTTTTGACATGCGACCATCTTGTCTATTATAATCAATCTAATGTTTAAAAATATGCACAAGAAAAAAAAATAAAAAAAAAAATAATTCTTCTCCAGCCACCTGAAAAAGTAGCTCCTTGGATTGGAAATTTATCAGCAACAAATCTTGCACCCGCTTGCTTACAATATGTTTATGTTTCTCCTGAAGAAATGGTTAAAGGTTCAGAGGATTGTCTTTATTTGAACGTCTATAGACCGAATAAGAACAAATCTCAAAAATTGCCTGTGCTCATTTGGATCCACGGGGGTTACTTCATGTTTGGGAGTGCAGAACTTTATAGACAGGAGTCTATAATAGACAGAAATGTGATACTTGTGACTATTAGTTATCGATTGGGACCTCTTGGTAACAAATAATTTTTTTAATAGATAATAAAAAGTGATTCCGAATTTTTTTCTTACATAAAACTTTGTGACGAGGGCTCAAAAATGTAAAAAAGTGTTTAAAGTCATTTATGCATGACTCATTATTATTTATATACGATTAATTCTTTTACAGGATTTTTAAGCACTGAAGACCAAGTTGTCCCAGGAAACATGGGTCTTAAAGATCAAAACATGGCGATACGATGGGTTTCAGAAAATATTGAATTTTTCGGTGGCATTAAGGAAAATGTTACTTTAGTGGGACTTAGTGCCGGGGGAGCAAGTGTTCATTTTCATTATCTTTCTCCACTGAGCGCTGGTTTATTTGCAGGTAAAAGGAGATTTATACAAAATAGAGGATTTTACTAAACAAAAAAGAGGATTTTACTAAACAAAAAAGAGGATTTTACTAAACAAAAGAGAGAATTTTACTAATCAAAAAAGAGGGTAGTAGAATCTTGATATATTTGTAGTTATTAAAAAATTATTCTTAAAGGTGGAATATCAATAAGTGGGAATGCTCTACTACCTTGGGTTCAAACTGGGGGAGCTGGTGAAAAGGCGAAAAAATTAGGGGCTCTACTTGGTTGTCCTACAAATGAAAATGGAGAAATGATTCGTTGTTTACGAAAGCGACCTGCTCAGAGCATCGTTCAAGCTGTAGAAAATTTTATAGTAAGTGTTCGATAATTTAGATATAATTTAAATAATTAATAAAAATAGTTTAGATCTACACTGAGAAAATTTACTCGGTATATTTTACTGAAAATGATCAGTAAAAGTTGGACAGGATGGTATTTCAGTAAATTCTATTCAACCGATTTGTGAGAGAGTTTGACGAGCATGTTGAGTAGATTCCCGGTCACAAATTTTCAAACTAAAACACTGTTTTTAATTTTCCAAAATAATTTACATTTATAGTTCTATGGGGTAGAAGTACCAGTTATGGTCACCTTAAGAGATTAGTCGTCTTTTATTAAAAATAATTATACTAAAAGACTGCTTATAATTATAATTGTTATTTTTATCAAATCTGAGACACAGTAGTAATTAAACTATTTTAATAAAAAACATTTCTATACAGTTTTTATTGTAAAAAATTATGATTAATTAAAAATAAATAGGTTTTGTTTATTTGTAATCAAGTACAGATGACTGTAAACTTTATCTGATTCTTTTTTTAAATCAATAAACTATTTTATCATTACTTTTTTTTTCTTTTTCTTTTTTTTTTCTTACTTTTATTTCTAGTTTCTCTTGATCTTTTTATAATGTTACATTATCATAGGATACAATTTATTTCTAAAAATAAATCAAATTAAGTATGAATATTTATCATAAAAAAACTAGAAATTATGAAACTACTGCAAAAAACTAGGTTCATATCATTTTAACCTAAAACTATAGTTCAAAAATTATTTTGTTCTATATCTATTTAACATTTTAATTCAAAATATCCTGAAACAATTTTATTTGAAAAATAATTTATTTATCATAAAAATTAATAATCAGTAAAAAAATTAAAGTTTTTAACATTTTAACCTATGCAAAATAGAACAAGACTAATGTCAGTCATTTTTCTTACAAAATTAATAGGAAAATTATTATTATTATTTTTTTTTTTTTTTTTTTTTTTTTTTTCAAGAATATAAATAATAATTGAAAATACTAAAGTAAACACTTGTAAACACAAAATTACTGATACAAATTGACGGTGTTTTAACGTATAAAATTGTGTGGCCAAAACTGGTGTTTTTATATTATGGTTGTACCTCTTTTGACCATGGGCTATTTTTACGTATTTTAAGATATTACTTCTGAATTAATGATTTCATATCGATTATTAACCTTTGTATATAGTATACAAATGATATATTTGTAAAAGTATTGCTATTAATTATAAATAATAGCTATTTACTTATTAATGGACATCTTAAACCAGAATAGGCCATTCAATTATTTATATTATTAATTATTGTTGACAATTATGTATATTATTAATGGATATTGTCAAACTCACAATAACAGTAGTATATAAATCAGAACTTTTCGAAATATTTGTCTAATAACTGAGAAAACTACACTTCAAAATTTCAAAAGTATGCCGACAGAATGTTGCCAATATATCTCAGAATACTTAAAAAAATACCTTTAACTTAATAGTAACTTTAAAAATTTAATAATGAAATAAATCTGAATGTTGCCAAAAAGGAGCTGGAGCAAATCTTACTTTTATTGGTGTGGAAAACTCAAGACAAATTTTGCCGATTTTATATATTATTTTTCTTTCTTAAAACAATATCCGCAAAGACAGTTTGACTTTCAGTTTACAATTTGTCATAAAATAAGAAAAATGCTGAATTTAAGGCAATGCTGAAAGTCCGTTCAAACTAATTTTAAGGTTTTCTGTTTGTTTCGTTGACAATTGACATCAAAAAAAGGTCATGCAAGTGTAATCATATACTCATACTTTTATTTATAAAATAGATTGTTTATTACACACCTACCACACCTTTTGGACCCGTTGTGGAAAAAATTAGGGAAGGATTTTTCATTAATCGAAAACCAAAAGAGATAATAGAAAGTGGAGACGTCCAGGATCTTCCTTGGATAACTGGAATCGTTAGTGAAGAAGGAATTTATCCAACAGGAGGTGCGTATGGACAAGAATATTGTTAACAAATATAAATTATATATATAAAAAAAACAAAAAAAATAGAAATGAAAGTAATTAATTTTAGAGTTTATTGCCAACAACGAGCGTCTGAAGTATTTGGATGAAAATTGGAATACATTTGCTCCTCAATTACTCGACTTTAATTACACTGTGCCTATTAAAGAACATGCAACAGTGGCTCAAACAATTAAAGAACACTACTTTGGAACAAAATCTATTGATAAATCAACTGTAAAAGAATTAATACAAATGACAGGGGACAGGACTTTTGTCATCGATGCAGAAAAATCTGCAAGGATGCAGGCCAAAGTTAACAAAAGTCCCGTTTGGTTTTACTATTTTTCTTATCGCGGGGCCCATAGTATCAGCGAAATTGTCAGCAAATCTCAAGAGAATTTTGGTAACAATATCAATCATTATAATAATAATAATAGTAATAATAATAATAATAATAATAATATAAATGCATAAATACACTTTTCCTCTCTAAAACTTATTTCATAAAAAAGAAAAAATATTTAATACATTTTAGTTTTTTTTTATTCATGTAGTATTTTAATTTCTTTTTTCTTCATTAAATACACCCAGAGAACAGATTTATTTCTCTAATTTTTTATTTGTTTCAAATATATTTTATTTGATCGAAATTAAAGTTCTAATTGCGCAAAATAAAATTGTATTTGCATAAAACACAATTTTTCATCAAATAAATTCAGGGTTGCCACTAATTCTTTAAAATAATTTTCCCGGTCTTCTAGTTTCAAAAAAAAGTTTCTACTTGACATTGAAGTAAAACGAAAAAGTAGAGGTAAATATTTTATATGAATAATGCAATAATTTAGGAAAGTTACATAATTTAGACATAATTTTATATTCAATAAAGCAATTTTAAGAATTTCAATTTAATTTTTTTTTATATCTTGGGATCATAATACACTACCTCAATAGTGCTTTTTTAACATATTGCGGTACTTTTGAAGTTTTTCAAGTACAATTCAAATAATAATTATTTTAAATTAAAGGATTACAAATAATAATATATTTTTATTTTATATATATATAATAAAATAGAAAATAAATAAATATTTCAAAAGAACATTAAACGTTATTTTTTTTCTTTCTTTTTTTCTCCAGTAATTTCACAATTCACAATTGTTTGCAAACAAAAAAAAACCTTTTTTAAAAAGCAGCGTACCTATAAAAATAACACAAAAATTCCTATGAAATAAACAAAAAATCAAACAAAAACACAATTTTTAAACAAAGAAATTTCACAGAAATTCTTTGTTATTAAGGGTTTCTACAAATTTTGCTTCAGAAAATTCCATGAGTTTTCCATGATTTCCATGAGAAAAATAAAATAATTTCCATGATGTTTTTTAATAATATATATTAATAAAATATGTATTAAAAAATTGAATTTTTCACCATTTTTTTAATAATTTAAATTACTTTTGAAATAATAAGTTTTTTAATGCTCGTAGGCTTGTTGCGAAAATGATTTTCTATAGAATTTAAATTACTCACAGTCATTAACTTTCAATTTTAAAACTGTTTTAAATATTTTGAAGTAGTTTTAAGAATTTCGAAGTAATTTTAAGAATTTGGAAATATTTTAAAATAATTTTAAGTATTTTTAAATATTTTGAACTATTGGGAAGTATTTGGAAATATTTTGAAGTAATTTTAAGTATTTTTGAATGTTTTGAAAGATTTTGAAGTAGTTTTAAATATTTTGAAATATTTTAAAGATATTTTAAGTATTCATAGATATGTTTAAGTATTCGTAAATATTTTTAAGTATTTTTGAATATTTTGAAGGATTTTGAAGTAGTCTGAAGTGTTTTTAAGTATTTTGAAATATTTTGAAATATTCTAAAGATATTTTAAGTATTTTTAAATATTTTGAATTATTGGGAAGTATTTGGATATTTAAAAATATTTTGAAGTACTCTAGATTTAAGCAGTTTTAAAGATTTTGAAGTTTTTTTAAAAGTAAAAAAAAGTATATTATTTTTTGTAAAACTTAATTAACTTAAAAAAAATTAAATAAAAAATAAATAAATTTCCACAGTATAAGTGAAAATTCCATGAGATTTTCATGATTCCATGAGGAATAATGAAATTCCTCGAGAATTTCAGATTTTCCATGTTTTCCAGAGTTGTAGAAACCCTGTTCTTTTATGTGAAAAATTGGCACTTTTTTAAATTTTACCTTTTTTTTATCAATCTGTGACAACCCTGAAATTATTTCATTTATTTGAATCAAATAAATAACAATAAGGATTATAAATTTTATTTATACCAATTTAACATTTTATTTACGCTAAATAAAATGTTATTTCATTAAACAAAATGTTATTTCATGAAACAAAATGTTATTTCATTGAACAAAATATTATTTCATTAAACAAAATGTTATTTCATTAAACAAAATGTTATTTCATTAAACAAAATGTTATTTCATTAAACAAAATATTAACAAAACAAAAAAATTGTTATGGACTGAGAAAAATATATCGTTATTTGATTTAAATAAATTATATTTAATGCTAATAAATAATTTCTCAGGTGTGTGTACATTCTGTTACGAATAAAATTTAATAATTATTTTTACTCATTCAACAGGTGTTTCTCACGGCGATGATGCTTTGTACGTTTTTAATTTCTTGGGAATAAATACAACATCTACTGAAAATGATCGAAAAATGCAAAAAGATTTGTTGGATCTTTGGATCAGTTTCGCGGATAAAAGGTTGAATAAAAATTATGATTACGTTTCATTCATTAATTCAGCTAAACTTACGATATTAACTAATATTTTACATTTACATTAGCTAATATCGCAAATTGAAATACTTTTTTTAATTTCATAAAAAAAATCAATGTAAATTAATTCATTGACACGAAATTAAATTTAATTCAGAGAACCAAATCTTCAAGTAAACTGGACACCTGTGGACCCAATAAACAAGAAATTGAAATATTTGCACATTTCTGGGCCCAAAGAATTCCGAATGGAGGAAAATGAAAATTTGGGAGAGAAGAATTTCTGGAATACGATTTTCTTCTAAGAATTGGAATTAAAATTAAATTGTTACAAATTGTAAAATGTTCTTAATTAAAATTAAATTTTGCGCTCAATTACTTCCGTAATTAGCACGTAATATAGAAAAAAGTTCATTTCAATTTTCTTTTGGTTAATTTTATTATAGCTCGAATTATTGTACTATTTATTGCGAGTAAATGTTCTTGAACTATGTAATGTTTTTGAACTAATGTTTTGTTTATAATGATTATATAATTTTAATATCATTTACATTTTAGCGAACACAATTGATAATTACCATTTTTGTTCTAAAGAGCATTTTCTTTTGTACACGTTTTTTTTCTGAGAATGACCATGGCAACAATTTAGTGCCGAAAATGCAATTTTTTCTGAACTTTAACAATGTTGGTTAATCTAAACTCATAATATTTATTTAATGGCTATGTCGAAGGTTTAGGACATGTTATTAAGGACAATTAATCAAATGTTCATAAAAACAAAGTACAAAAAAGAATTCGTCACGAGAGCACTGAAATGAAGCAATCTAACCCCAAAAGTGTTTGCGAATGAAGCCCAAATATGTACTCTCATTTTTATAACCTTGTTTTCAAGTATTTTAACTCATCTAATAATTCTACGATTAATGTACACAATTTTGGAGAACTGATTTTTGTTTAAACAACGATTTTTATAAAAATATGAACAATAAATAATATGTACTTTCCTGTTCAGTCGGCGCCAAAAATACAGTCTGAAGTTAGCCGAGACGCCGTGCAAAAATTGTTCGTTATATTTAAGCTGCATTCACACCTCCGGTAAAACTTGTCCAAATCGTTACAAAGTCTATAGTTACTTCCCATCCCTGCTAACTGATTGTCAACGCACAGAACTTTCTATTCCAGATCTATGGTTTTCCGCACCATGTGTTTATAAAAGAGACAGAGAAAAACAGTCTGTCTCTCTTGCTCCCACATAGTTTTTGAGAAATTGGGCGGCAAAGTGCCGAAAATGGCGGGAATCTGTTACTGAGTTTGGCGCCTCTGAGCACCATCATTACAAGTCTGTGCGTGTCAGAGCTACGTGCAGGAGAAAAGAGTTCCTTCTTGAAATTATCATTCAGTTGTAATTAATAGCCAATTTTTGGTTAAATTCGAGCTGCAGCGAGTTGGTGTTACAGTGAGGGTTTCGATTTGCATAAAAGTCAAGAAATAACGAAAGAGTCAACATGTTTGAAGCACGTTTAGTTCAAAGTTCTGTTTTGAAAAAAGTCATCGAAGCCGTGAAGGAGCTTTTGTCCGAGGCAACTTTCGAATGCTCCGACTCAGGAATGCAAGTCCAGGCGATGGACAATGCTCACGTTTGTCTCGTTTCCTTGAATATGAGAAGTGATGGATTCGACAAGTACCGGTGTGACAGGAATTTGTCAATGGGAATGAGCATTACTTGGTGAGGATTTAATTGGTTTTTAATTACCACTAGTATCTTTTGTACTTGTTCTATTATGCGCATTATTAGTCTTTGTACATGGGTAATATTCGTAGATTATTACTCTTTATACACTATTGTACATAATTACTGTTTATACACCTTTATTGTACTTAATTTTTTGTTTAAATGCCATTATTGTACATAATTACTGTTTAAATACCATTATTGCGCATAATTACTGTTTAAATACCATTATGGTACATAATTACTTTTAAATACCATTATCGCACATAATTACTGCTTATTTTTTTCTTATTTTTCCGCAAATTGTTCTATTTGTACATTTTTTTCCAAATTATATAACATTTAAAACTTTGTAATAAACTAACTCTTTTGTTTATTTTTTATATTTAAAATTGTGTTTTTAACAACAGTTATTTAAAAAAAGCTTATTATTAAGTTTAGAAAATTGTTGATTTGAAAAACAAACTTTAAAAAAAAGTTTGTCATTAAATTTAGAAAATGTTGTTAATTAACAAAAAATTGTTAATTTACAAAATATTGTTAATTTACAAAATATTGTTAATTTACAAAATATTGTTAATTTATAAAATATTGTTAATTTACAGAAAAATTTTATTAAACAAAAACTGTTTAACAATGAAAAAAATGTTATTAAACGAAACAATTTGTTATTAAATTAAAAAATGCATCCCCTAATTCAAATTTGCAACCAATTAATGAACAAATAATTATTTTGCAGCATGTCAAAAATCTTAAAATGCGCTGGCACTGACGACACGGTAACGTTGAGAGCATGGGACAGTCCAGAATCCATAAATGTTATTTTCGAATCGCCAAACAAAGAAAAATTGGCAGAGTACGAGATGAAGCTGATAAACATGGATCAAGAACATCTTGGAATTCCTGTAAGTCAACATTCTAGTCGAATAAAAATTTCATGGAAAATTTAAAAAAAAAATTAAAATTAAAGATTAAAATTAAAATTAAAATCAAGTTTTAATCTATCAACTAAAAACAAAATCCTTCCATAAGGAAGCAAAAATTAATAAAAATGAGACTAAATTTCATTTAGTAGATAATAAATAAATAAAAATAATTTTTTTAGGAAACGCTTTACTCTTGTACCGTAAAAATGCCATCTGCTGAATTTGCCAGAATTGTCAGAGATTTACAAATGTTTGGCGAGTCAATAACAATCGCTTGTTCAAAAGAGGGTATTAAATTCAGCGCTGCTGGTGACATTGGAACAGGTAAAAATACATTGTCCCTTTAATTGCACTTTAAATATTGTCCTCAATTTAAAAATTCCTTTTTAAATTAAATTCATTGATATTCATTCATTGTTTTTCATTTTTTTTATGCTTATTTATTTATTACATATTTTATGTACAACATTAGTTTTATTATTGAAATAATTAAGTAACTTTCATTATTTCATATCATTCGTATTTCATATCATTCGTATTTCATTATTTAGTATTTTCAACATTTGCAAAATTTTATTACATGTAATTTTCCTAGGGCAATAATAACTCTTTATTTCCCTATGGCAATAATGTCTTCTTTACTTCCTCAGGACAATACTGTCTTCTTTACTTCCTCAGGACAATACTGTCTTTTTTGCTTCCTCAGGCCAATAATGTATTACTTCCTGAGGCCAATAATGTCTTACTTCCCGAGGCCAATAATGTCGAGCCTTTGTACTAGAGCGATAATGTGGACTTTATTTACCTAGGGCAATAATGTCGTCTTTATATCTCTAGGCCAATAATGTCGACTTTTTTCACAAGGGCGATAATAGTGGCTTTTCTTCCCTAGAGCAATAATGTTTCCTTTATATCCGTAGGCCAATAATGTCGACTTTTTTCTCAAGGGCGATAATGGTGGTTTTTCTTCCCTAGGGCAATAATGTCGACTTTATTTACCTAATGCAATAATGTCGACTTTATATCCCTAGGGCAATGATGTCGACTTTATTTACCTAGTGCAATAATGTCGACTTTATATCCCTAGGTCAATAATGTCGACTTTATATCCCTAGTGCAATAATGTCGACTTTATATCCCTAGTGCAATAATGTCGACTTTATATCCCTAGGCCAATAATGTCGACTTTATAACCCTAGTGCAATAATGTCGACTTTATTTCCCTAGGGCAATAGTGTCAACATTATTCTCTCAACTATTCTCTGTTATAATACAGATTGTTTATATAAAGGAATATATTATAATTTATAAATAAATAAATTATAAAAAAATAATAATTTCTTTCGCATTATTTTGCGCAGCGAATGTGAAATTAGCGCAAACTGCTGAATCGGACAAAGAAGAAGAGACTGTCTCGATAGATATGCAGGAGCCAGTAAAACAGGCATTTTCTGCGAGGTACCTGAACAATTTCGTGAAAGCGACACCACTTTGTGCACAAGTGCAACTTTCTCTCTCGAATGACGTCCCTCTTGTCTGTGAATATAAAATTGGTGACATTGGACACATTCGATACTACTTAGCACCTAAAATTGAAGACGAAGAGGAAAGCTAATTTAATAATTTCTTTTTTTTTTTGTAATGTGACTGTGTCAGTTTTTGTTTTTTTTTTTTTAATGAAGAAGAAAAATAATTCGCAAGTGGTGATGCCATCTTGATAGTATTATTGCGTACATATTTAAGGACATTTTACAGTAGAATTAATTAGCGTGATGAATGGCAAAGAAAATCTGTAAAAAAAGGACAACAGTTTTTTGTAATTGTGTAAAATAAAAATGGTTATTTTTAATAACGAGTTTTTAAAAATGAACACTTATTTATTCAGTAGCGTTTTTTTTTTGTATCAAGTTTAATGTTTATTTATATTTATACAAATATCTTTATACGCCTATACATAATGGTTTCATTGTTTTTTTTTTTCTTTACAATGTAAAATACCATTTTTGCCTCCTCAAGAGAAGCTTTGTTTTTAAATTTTAAGCACTATAGATTCAGTTTTTGTTTGCAGAAGAAAAAAGATTTATGACTATTTGGAAGATTATGATTTTCATGTACAAAAGAGCTGTTTTGACAATTTTACATTATTGAATAAAAGGAATGGAAACTATTATAATAGGCTGAGAATTGTTACGTTTAAAGAATGACAAAGTCTTTGAGAATTTTTCTTTCATTAAACCAATTATATATTTATATGTAATTAAGTAAATATAAATATTGTAAGGTCTTAACGTAAATATAAAGCTAATTTTATTTATTATAAAAATACATAATTATTAATTGTGGACTTAAGTAATCCACAAATGGAAATGTAATCGATAATAGTTTTATAGTAAAAGTAGCAGTAATAGTAGTACTAATACTAATTATAGTAGGAGTTAAAATAGCAGTGACAATCATAGAAGTAGAAATATACACAGGGACTCCTTTCGAATAAATCTTATTCTCTAAATTTGAATTCTAAAAGGAGATAAAAGAAAAAACTCCATTTATCTTAATTATTCACTACCACTTATTAAACCTATTTTACCTATTAAAGATTACCTGAAAATGTATTTTACACATTAAAGTACAAGTTCTTTTATCCTCCGAGGATAAAATCAAAGTTGAATAATAGATATATGGAGACTTTCTAATCTTAGGTATTACTTTGTAAATAGTTGGTTTCCTGTGCGAAAAGAATAACAAATTCGTCTTTGGCAAATGATTCGCGTCTTTTCATTATTTATATAATCTTTGTTTTAGCTAACACTGACTAAACGTTTTTATAAAAGGAATAATCTGATCGTATCTTATTTTAAATCTTTTAAAATCTGATCGTATCTTGTTTTAAATCTTTTAAAATCTGATCGTATCTTGTTTTAAATCTTTTAAAATCTGATCGTATCTTTGTGTCATGTACTACATCTGACAACACAACTTTTATTATTAATGCTGATATTACTTTCCCTTTTTTAGGTCTTTCTGTTTTGAGCTTTTTGAAACCGAATTGTCGAAAATGAAAAGCGAGAGGTAGGAATTTTAATTGTTTTTGTTACCGTTGCTTCCGTACAAACTCGGATGCACGAATTTGTCATGCAGTGTCCTTAAATGTCTCAATAAATTGCTTTTTACATTAAAACCTTTTTTACAGTACGAACAGAGAAATGGCCTCTCTCCTGTGTGCGTCCTCTGATGAATTACCATGGACGCGTGACTGGGAAATACTTTCTGGCAAATGTTGCACAGCTTCTGATGACTGTGGATTCTCTTGGGTTTTGGCGGCGCCGAGTTATTCATCAATGCCAGTTGCTCCTCTGTGTGCTCCGTTTGAATATGTCGAACCCATTCCTGAGGAGTTGGATACGTATTTCCACAAAGATCGCACTTTAGTGGCGGAAACTCTTTACTGTCACCGTCATCGTCACCCTGGAATTTTATTCAGTCTTTAGACACATTTAATCATCAATTTCATCCAAAAGAAAGTTTCCTCTATAAGGAAAAGTAGCGAAAATATAAACAGATTTAAAAATGTGTTAAATTTAACACAAATGTATAAAGAAGAGAAAAAAGAGAAAAAGAGAAAAAAGAGAAAAAAGAGAAAAAAGAGAAAAAAGAGAAAGAAGAGAAAGAAGAGAAAGAAGAGAAAAAATAGAAAGAAGAGAAAAAGAGAAAAAAGAAAAGAAGAAACTTCTTCTTGAAAAGTATGAAACTTCAAAAACGGAAGTCGATCTGTTGATTAAAAGTTTAAAGAAGAATGTCTTAAATGACACTTGATTTGAAACATCTCCAATGTATGGAAGGATTTTATTCCATAATGTATCAAATTACCTTTCGCTTTTTTCTGCGATTCTCCGTCATGTCGGCGTGTGTGAATTCTATGTGCCGAACCCAATCGGAAGGTCGATTGAAAGTTTGACTGCACATGTCGCAAGTGAGTGGAGTGTACTCCTCTTCCTCTTCTTCTAGGTCTCCATCTTCATCTGCACTGTGCACAATTTCCTACGATAAACAAATGACATGTTAAAAGTCATTCGGGTTTCCAAGGGACAGACGTATTAAAATGCAAAGCAAACTTAAACCAATTGAAAAGCAACTAAAAATCAACTAAAAAGCAACTAAAAATCAACTAAAAAGCAACTAAAAATCAACTAAAAAGCAACTAAAAATCAACTAAAAATCAACTAAAAAGCAACTTCAATCAACCACAAAGCAACCTAAACCAATTGACAGACAACTGAAACCAATTACAAAACAACTTTAACCAATTACAAAGCAATGTTCAAGATCCTAAATGACCAATTATAACAATGCTTAAAAATTAATTTAAACCAGACATTGCTAGTGAAAAATCTCTCTAAAATTCAATTAATAAATCAACAAAAATAAAATAGCTTCAAATAAATTAAAATGAGCCAAAGGGAAGTTAAAAGGGAATATTTCTTTTTTTCCTAAAGTTTTTCAAAAATAATAATGAATCAAACATTCATAACACACTTTAAGGCTTTCTATGATGATTCCCAAAGTTTGAAAGCAAAATTTTTGTTAATAGAGGAAAAAACAAAGTCGCTGGACAATCATTACAAACAAACTTATAAACAATGCGATTCATGTATCAGTCGCAACTTTACCAAGTTTTACAACAGAATTTAAAACTTTATTAACAATTAGAATAGAAAGCAAGTTGAATTTTTTTTTAAATATTAGATAACTGATAATAATTTTCATTAAACGGAAGACAAACTTTCGGAAGAAGTGCGTCAGTAGACAAGATGTTATCAACTTTTTTGTTTATATTATTTATTTGAATTAATGTATTGTTCCAAACATGGAAATTTATTTTTTATTTAATTTCTTTAGAGAACTTGTTCTTACAGTGTTTTTACAGAAAAAAGAACTTAAAAATACTTGAACATATTCAAAAATGCTTAAACTTTCTTTAAAATATTTAAAAATACTTAAAACTACTTTAACATACTTCAGATTACTTCAAAATATTTATAAATTATTCAAAATATTTGAAATCTCTTCAAAATATTCAGAAATACTTAAAATTATTTTAAAATATTTCCAAATCCTTCCTAATACTTCAAAATAATTTAAAATACTTAAAAATACTTTAAAATATTTCAAAAAACTTTAAATTTCTATTAACTATTTCTCACCTACTTCCCAATATTTAAAAATACTTCAGAATATATAAAAATACTTCAGAATATTTAAAAATACTTCAGAATATTTAAAAATACTTCAGAATATTTAAAAATATTTCAGAATATTTAAAAATATTTCAGAATATTTAAAAATAATTCAGAATATTTAAAAATATTTCAGAATCTTTAAAAACACTTCGAAATATTTAAAAACACTGAAAAATACTTCAAATTACTACAAAATATTTCCAAATACTTCTCAATACTTAAAATTACTAGAAAATATTTCTCAATATTTTACAATAATTCAAAATATTTTAAAATGCTTCAAAATATTTTTAAAAAACTTAAAAATACTTTTATTTCTTTTATATGCTTACAATTAATTTAAAATAATTCAAAATCCTTTATATTACTTTAAAGTACTTTAAAAGATTTCAAAATATTATAAAGTATTTAAAAATATTAGTATTTTAATTATTAAATAAAGTATAGGCAGAATTTAAAATATTAGTTTTCTTAAATACTTTAACTGTATATTATTGTACTTCAGGCTACTTCAAAATACTACAAAATATTTAACAATACTTAAAAATATTTAAAAATTCTACAAAATATTTAAAAATTCTTTAAAATATTTAAAAATACCTCAGAATATTTTAAAATACTTGAAAATCCTTTATATTATTTTAATATAATTTAGAAGAGTTTCAAAATTGAAAACAATTATCTGGTGTAATTCAAATTCTACAGAAAATTATTTTTTGAAAATTATTTCAAACGTAATTTAAATTTTTATAAAATATTGAAAATTTAATCTTTTAATTAAAAAATACATTAAAAAATATGGAATTTTTTTTATTTTTCTCAAGGATATCATGGAAATCTCATGGACTTTTGTGAAGAAAAATTTGTAGAAACCCTGCTTTCAAACTTTGGGAGTTGTCATAGAAAGTCTTACAGTGTGCCATGAATGTTCGATTCTATTTTTGAAAAACTAGAATAAAAAGAAAGATAAAAGTAGATCCTGAAGTTAACCGAGTTTATGGAGATGACCTTCCTTAGATTATCATTGAGGATTTTGGACATAGCATTGCAAAATGTAAGCTTTGGATAGAAAAAGACAAGAAATCTATTTCGCAGATGCTCATTCGAGTTTCCAAGGGACAAACGTATAAAATACTACTCGATTTACTTACAGGTTTTATATCGATTTCGTGATCAATTGTAAGGGTATCCGAAGGGTCCATCGACTCCTCCCAATCGATGGGCTCGTCCTTTACGAGAAGATCCAGATTTAGCTCTGTCTATAAAAAGAATAACAATTTTAGAAAGATATACACAGATCCTTTTGTCTGCTTGCTTTTTTTGTTTGCTTTTTTTGTTTGCTTTTTTTTTGTTTGCTTGTTTTTTTGTTCGCTTGTCTTTTTTTGTTTTCTAGTTTTTGTTTGTTATTTGTTTATTTCTTGTTTGTTTTTTGTTTCTTTTTGTTTTACAATCCGTTTTTCAATGACAATAGAATTTCACTTACATTTTCACCGCTCTCGCTTTTCGATTTCACAGACTCCGCATCGGTACTTCCGGCAGTAGTCGAACTCTTCCTGGATTGCTTCTTCGTGTTGACTTCCATATTCTCCTTATTTTGTTTATTACTGCTCTGGTCTAGTAACAGCACACTTTTTGGGTCCTCCAGGAGTAGGATCTTCTCATCAACCTCGTCAATTTTATCTTCCTCGAGTAAATCTCTTTTATCACTGTCGCTACTGTTCGTCCTTTCGATGGATTTGCTGACAATCTTTTGGGTTTGGACAGTGTTCGTGCAACTGCTGGTGACGTTGGTAGGTTGTGGGGTAGTTGTCGCTTGTTGTGCAACAGTAGCACTGCTTTCGGGCACATTTTTGTCTGTCGGTTGGATTAGTTTGATTTTCGGAATTTGTCCACTGCTTAACGGTGATGGTTGTTCGGTTGCTCGTTTGTCACGCTCCACTTTTTGAGTCGCGCATTGCACCGTCTCTTTTTTGTTACTACCACCAGTTCCATTGCTCGTGTTTGATCTCCAGAGTCCTCGGACTCTCAGAATATCACCCGCTTTCAAAACACCCTCCAGTTGATCATTTGTTACTGTCGCCTCCCCACTGTACATGTACTGAATCAGGATTTTCAGTGTTCTGTATCCGATTTCTGTTGGTAACACCTAGGGCAAAAACAGTGCGTCGTAAATTCATCAATTTTCTTTGTTTCTTTTTCGGAATGTAGAATTGTTAGAATCTTCCGGGTATTTTATGAAACGGCAGAAATGAAGGAATGAATGAAGGAATGAATGAAGAAATGAATGAAGGAATGAATGAAGAAATGAATGAAGGAATGAATGAAGAAATGAATGAAGGAATGAATGAAGGAATGAATGAAGAAATTAATGAAGGAATGAATGAAGGAATGAATGAAGAAATTAATGAAGGAATGCATGAAGGAATGAATGAAAGAAGGAATGAACGAAGGAATGAACGAATGAAAGAAGGAATGAAGGAAGGAATGAATGAAGGAAGGATTGGAGTGAATGAAATGTTGTTAAGTGTACATACCACGATGTAGGGGGAATTGGTGTTGGCTCCAAAGTGACATGTTTGGAAAATGTGGCTTAAATAAGAGGAGCAAGCTGCTAGGACAAATCTGTGGGCTGCTACATGTCTTCCACAAGAAGTTGCCAGCAACACATCGGCGAATGATTCCGAGTGCAATAAAGTAGCCACCGAACTGTGCAAATGTGCACTGTAGCTGTGCCACTTCAGCTGGTAGTTTTCTGAAGCGGCGATTGACATCTTTTCTAAAAAATTAGATTCAGCTTAAAAACACTGCTCAAATTAAAAGTTGCATTACCTTTTATAATGCATTTTCATTTAAAGTAAATTCTTGAATAGCCTTCCTTCTGTTATGCAGTTTACAATACAAAATGTCTACACTGCCATCGCCGGCTTCAAAGATTACAAATAATTTACAAGTTATTTTGGAACCTGAATACAAAGGCTTCAAAAGTTACAAATAATTTACAAGTCATTTTGGAACCTGAATACAAAGGTAAATCTTTACTAATAGAGGATTCATATGCTTATGAACAGAAGATTCTACATTATTAACAGAAGAAGATAAAGATAAATTAGGGTGCTATTTTCTGGGGAATCTAATGGTACAATCAGATTGACAACAAAATTTCAGGAACCCAGTCAAATTAGCTGATCAATCCGAGATAATTTCTTGTAATATACACATTGATGCAAATTTTATGATAAAACCAATTGATACAGAAAAGTAAGTGTTTAGGAGTTACTTTTAAATTCGTGTTCTTTTATTCCGAATCGAATAAAAAAAAAGAAAACGCAGTCAATTTTCCAAAAATGTGAAAAATGATTTTTTCTATAAATTTTGCAGTTATGTACACTTTTTTAAAATTCATATTGATCCACGGAAGTATAGTGTTTTAGATGTACTTCAAGATTTGCATTTTCTTATGCAAAATCGAATACAAAAGAGAGAATGCAAAAATAATTTCAGGAACACAGTCAAATTTGCAAAAACTTGAAATGTAAAATTTAAAAGAAATATTTTTTCGCTCGTACAATTTTTAAACATAGTAATTTATTTGACATTCAATTTGACATCTTTTACATTGTTTTTGTTTGTGAACTTATATGTTTTATTTATTATGATGATTTTATAGTTTGGATTATATGAAATTTAGGTATGTTTCTTTACGTATTTTTAATTAATTTATTTTTATTTATTTTTTTAATTTAATGTTTCTGTATTGTTTAGTTCCTAGTGAGCAAAATCGATTATCGAAACATAGGGATTTTAATAAAAAATTTACGAATGTACAAAAGGGTCACTGATGTACATTATTCACTGAAAAAAATAAATGGTACTATTTACCTTATAAATAGTTGGCAGGAAGGATTACTAGTTTTCTTGGGTTATATTTACCAACTAATTGGTTAAATTATTTACTATATTGCCACTAGTAATCACTTTAGTTTTTTCAGTGTTAATAAACCTTGGACGTTAAAGAATGAAAAATATAAATAATAATAACAACAAGAATAATAATATAATAGTGATAATGATAGTGATAATAATAATAATAGTAAAGATAATGATGAAGATGATGATGATAATAATAATAATAATAATAATAGTAAAGATAATGATGATGATGATGATGATAATAATAATAATAATAATAAAAGAGTAATAAAGTAAACTTTCTTAATAAAAAAAAGAACTCAAACACGTGCAAAATAAGGTTTCTCACCAGCAGTTTAGTACACTAGGGCTCAAAAGTGGCAATAAAATTCAAATAAAGTGGATTGCAAATTTGAACGCAACTATATATACACGTACACATACACAAGTAACAACCGATTCACGTTTAATCCCCAAACGTCGATTGATCAATATTAAAAACTACAAACAGGAGGAAAGAAAAATCTCGAAATTGTCCTTTGTCTAGTAAAACCCTTATATATTACCTGTCGTCATTGCACGACGAAATCGGCGGTGGCGGCAGAGAACAGCCTCGGGCTCTTCCTTTCCCTTGCTACTTTTTAAAAATGTGCTCTTTCATGCAATTCGTTGAGTTCTCGATAATTGGCTAGAACTGTCAATTGACAAGAGTTGATGCCTTTTTCTCGATGTAAATCAACAATCTTTGGACAAATAAATAAAGGAAATTGGTGTATATCGCGCGCGCGCGCGTCTTCGTTACTGTTTTGAAGGCGGCTACGGGAACGAGACACGGGGCACGGGGAAGCTATGGAATCGAACGAACTGCCGTGTAGGGGCCTAAAAATCGATATTTCGGTCTTTGCTCTATTCTCTGCTGTTGTGTGCTTTACTTGTCAGTATGTAGTCACATAGGTGAGTTGGATCGGTGGTGGCAGTTTCAATGTGTAGGAAGGGTGCCCTCTGTTCATCATCGATTTTCCCGGCTACCAATCGCACGCATCCATTTATCGCATCGATCGTTACGAGCTGATTTCAGCGTTTGCGTTCGTCCCTCTATTCACTCTCCAATACTACTTTAGTCTTGGCACGTGTGTGTATCCAGCACCCCTTGCTCACATTTGCACGTCCAACCCCCTACTGAAACGATTATTGCTCCCGTGCATCCTAGTAATTAATTAATTTTTTCGTTTCGGCAAATCATTTTTTTTACGTCATTTCAACCGGATCATATAGATTGTCTGTAGTTTTTTTTTTCTATTTAAATAAAAGATCGATTTGGGTTTTAAATCGTATTTCTATTTTCATAGTCCAGATTTGTTGGATCGACTGGATTGTTAAGAAAAATGTATATTAAATACATATTTGTGGCGCGTCGCGAAGAAAGGTACCTAAGGAACAAGCGAATTTAGGTTATGTTTGCTTTCAAGTTGATTAAAGCCTGCGTAAAGCTACTATTTTAATTATCTGAAATCGAAAATAGTGTAGAAGAATAGGTTCTTTGTATACTGTCGAGACAAATTGTTTCTGTCATCAGATAATTAAAAAGAAAGCTTTAATCATTGTTAAAAGCAAACATAACCTAAATTCGTTTGTTTCTTAGGTATCTTTATTCGCGACGCGTCACATTCATGTTTGGTTAATAGCGTCATAACTTTGTTATTATTATTATATTATTATTATATTATTATTATTATTTATTATTATTATTTGTTATTATTTTTATTTATTATTATTATTTGTTATTATTTTTATTTATTATTATTATTTGTTATTATTTTTATTTATTAATTTATTATTATTATTTGTTATTATTTTTATTTATTACTATTCCTATTATTTGCAAAACAAGTACAGGAAAGATATGTGAACAATTATTTCGTATATTGTTCAAAAAATTCAGCTTAGATAAAATGCATTTTTACAAAACCTACAACTTTTGCCTGAAACATTTTTCGATTTGTTCAAATTCATATAACTGCAAAACTTTTTTTTATAAGTTTTAACAGTGGCCGCTAATTTTCACTATCATTTTCGTAATCAGCGCATCAAAATACGTAAAAGTGTCAAATTTTATCCAAATCGGCATTCATAGTTAATTTACTAAATAAGAAAACTTTTTAAAAAAATGCTGGGATTAAGTTCCGAAAACCCCCCCGATTTTAATGAAACTTGTTATACTTACGTAATTTGATGCGCTGATTACGAAAATCATAGTGAAGATTGGCGCAAATTTCATTTTTGCGGTTGAAATCTTAAAAAACCGATGAAAAATACGTTTTTTTCCATTTATTTCAAAAAATATTAAAAATCTAAGGAATATTTCTGACAAAAGTTGTTGGACTCTTAAAAATACAACTTTTATGTAGTATACATTTTTTAAAAATATTTATTATTTTTAGAGTAAAATAGAAAATAATCAACTAATCAATGAAAAGTCAACTAAGCTTTGTGGCTTACTTTAAGAATGTAAAATGAAATGCAAAATTTAAATTTACATAACAAACGGTAGCTTACGTAACTTACGGTATTTTACGTTGGAGGTGTTGGGGCTGATTAATAAATTAATGCTGATAATTATTAATTTATTAATTCATTATTAACGTTAATGATTCTAATTAATGCAATGCGAAGAGAATTAGAAATTAGCAACAATCTTGACAAAAACTGAATGTTGGATTTAAATAACTTTCCTTGATTAGTTTGCTAAAAATTAAATTTTACCCTTTAAAAAAATAAACAGAAAAATTCACGATAAGGGGTCGTCCATAAACTACGTGACCCATTTTTTTTTTGGAATTTTAAACCTCCCCTCCCCCCATGTAGCTCACTTTTCCATACATTAGCGCCATTTTTTTCTCTTAGCGTAGCAAATGTCTTGACCCCCCCCCTCCCCCTTGACGAGCTACGTAGTTTATGGACGACCCCTAAGTTTGAAAAAAGTTGCGATGTTAAATATTTAATTTTTAATTAATATTTTAAATTCTAGAGGATGCAAAATATAATTTTTTTCTAAAGGACGCCGAAGTTGCTTCAGCCGCTCCTAAATATTATTTTAAAAACAATTTTAATATTCATTATCTCTTTATTCTTTAATTATTTCTTTTTACAAAGTAATTATCATTAACCTATTTTCATTACTTGCGTAGGGAATTTTCATTATTATTTTATTATTAATGTTTTTAAAAAACTTAAAATCATCGATTTTCGGCAAAATTACCTTTTTTTTTTTTAATAAATCGGTGATGAAATTATGAATAACGAACTGATTGGATATCGCTGAATTGAATCAGAATGTGAACAATTTTGTGTGGTTAAAAACAATAAAAATAATAATAGTAGTAGTAAAAAGATTAACAATAATAGTAGTAATAACAATAATAATAGTAGTAATAATAATAATAATAATAATAATAATAATAATAACAATAATAGTAATAATAGTAATAATAATAATAGTAGAAATAATAATAGCAACAATAATATAAAAAAATAACATTAAATTCCTTATTGTAAATAAAATACTACCCCAACTTACCATTTTTCATTTCTCCTTTCACTGGAGATATTATTGCAAAACGTGTAGTGTACGAAATAATGTTAAAAGAATATTATTGAAAACTCACTATACTTGTCAAATAATCGTTATTTAAGGTTAAAAAAGATCGTGAATATCGTGATCAATGTTTACCGAAACAAAAGACAGTAGCAGGCAGTAGAATTTGAACCAGGGTATAACAGTTAGGAAATTTTAAAACAAAACCACGTGGGCAGCATTAAACACAATCACTCATTTGATTGGTTCTTGCACTTCTTTCGCCCTTCCACGGCTTACCCCATGCAAGTGCACATGCAATATTTTGCAGAAAAGAAGCATTGGCATGTAATAAACATTTTCATCTTCATTATTTCTATTTTCTTCTAATTCATACGTCATTGAACGAGCTGGAGAAAGACAAGAACAAAAATGGAATATGATGCTAGTTCTGTATGCGACTGCACCATAAAGGTTTATTCATATAGCTGCAACTTTGCCTAAGGGCATAATCACAGTTTTTCGTAAAACCGTACTTCATGTTCTAATATGGCCGCGCACTGGGGAGCAATAATGGGTGTCAATTTCACGGAGCACATCCTTTGGAATAATTATTTTTATCTTTCGGAAAGTTATAGACACAAATAGCAGAATGAAAAGATCTACATATCTTTCTGTTTATGATAGTGGCGTAAAGGTGCTTTTATACCTCTCCGACTTTGGGAGAGAACAAAGGCCGTGAAAAGTCTGAAAATTGGAATTTTTGGGAGAGCCAATCAGATTTTCAGATTCCATTTTCAGATTTTTCACGGCATTTGTTCTCTCCCAAAGTCGGAGAGGTATAAAAGCACCTTAAATCTTTTTCAAAACTGTGTACTTGTCTCTCTCTTTCTCTAATCTCGATTTTGCGGTTTGGACTAGTTTGGACAAGTTTCACAGAAGGTGTGAATGGAGCTTCAGTTCCTCGTTTTTCGTCTGCTATTTGTCTAGAAACGTTGTAAGGGTACATTTACACCTTTGGTAAAAAAAATTTTTTTTTTCTTTTTTGCATTAGAGTAAGCAAGACAGACTGTGTATCTGTCTCTCTTACTCCAATGTGGATTTTGCGGTCTGGACAAGTTTTTTAACAGAAGGTATAAACAGGCCCTAAGCATGCTGCTTGCAGCTTTACGCGTCCATGTGATTTCACCCTAAAGAGCACCAATTACAAAAATTTGATTAGCTTTTTGAAAGGAAAACAAGAAAAAATTATTATAAGAAAGTAAAGTAACTCGTGTAAGTTGTTTGCAGCGCATCAAAAGTGAAAAGGATACTTTGACTTTTGATGATTCTTTTGACAATTCGCAACCTTCGCAACACAAAAGGCAGTGGCAATTTTGCATGCCCCTCTATTGCTTTATATTTTGTCTGTGATCAAGTTTTCCCGCCTAAAGTTAAAACAAACACAAAATACGAAAAAATGGCAATGAATCACTTTAAACCAAGTTTTATATAGTTAAAACGCAAGTTCCACAAATTTAAATAATTCGCTACATCGCCTTTTGATTTCTAATTTTCTAATTTCTAGAATCTTTGATTTCTTTCGCGACCATTTTGAATTTTTAGGTTAATTACGTCATAGGCCATTTTTACTATTTTTCAGAACGCTCACTTCCGTTTAGTAATTTTTTAGTAATTTTTCACTGTTTTGGTTTCAAACTTCAAAAAAATACTTTCTCTAGTAATTTCAATTCATTTTTGTCCCCTCAAAACGGGCCATTTGGTAAGTGAGACAAATTCCTTATTTTTTAAAACGCTGGAATGACTTTTTTGGTTTTTAAAGCAATTTTCAAAAGATGGTTATCCACTTTCACTAAATTTCATATTTTTCTTGGCTTTTGTACTGTTTTGTTTGGTAAAATTGAAGTTTCTTGAACCTTCGGTTTTGAGGTTAGGACAATGAAGTTTTTGTTCTATCTACATTTTTTTGAAATTAAAATGCATGTTAATTTCCAAAAAATGTTGCAATATTGCAAACAATATTGTAAATCAACGAAATGTGTGCAAAACTAACAAATACGTTTAAAAAAAAGGACAATTGGTGTGAAAAATGTCAGTACGTGTGTAATACGAGTCAGTATGTTTAAAAAGTTGACTGAGAGGTGAAATAATAGAAACAATAGAAACAATTTCATTTTAATATTGAATTGAATTTTCAGTTTTAGATGTTTAATAGTGTATTGAGAGAAAAAGCAGGATGGCTCCAAGACAAAAGTATGAAGAAATATCCGAAGTACATTGTATGTTTACTTCGGACAACGAGATGGAAATTCCTCTCGATGAAGCTCCAGTTTTGATTGAAGATCCAAGAAGGGCTATTGTCCAGAATCATGTCACTGGTCCAACATTACGAATGTTAATAGTCCTCGAAAATGATACACAAATGTTACTCACTTACGATATTCCCGATGAAAATTGCACTGTCCAAGATTTGCTCGATCTGGTATGAAAATTTGAGCTTTTTCTTTTTATTCAGATAATTATTGCAATTCTATTTCTAACCTAGTTTTAATCTAGTTTTAACCTAGTTTTAATCTAGTTTTAACCTAGTTTTAATCTAGTTTTAACCTAGTTTTAATCTAGTTCTAACCTAGTTTTAATCTAGTTTTAACTTAGTTTTAACTCATTTTTGACCTTAGATTTCCAATTTAATGTTTTTCTTTTAAAATCGTTTACGTATTTAATCAATAGTAGTGTATTTTTCAGAATACTGTTTTTAGTTTGAAACGATTTTAAATTTGAAAAAGAAGATTTTGTTGCAATGAACAATTAGTTCGTTGAGTTAAAGAATCATTTTGTTGAGCTAAAAAATCATTTCGTTGAACTAAAAAAGCATTTCGTTGAGCTAAAAAATCATTTCGTTGAGCCAAAAATTAATTTTATAGAAAATCATTTCATTGGGCTAAAAAAGCACTTCATGGTTAAAAAAAAATCATTTTATTGATTCAATTTATTGATTTTTAGACGGATTTGAGTCGAGCACCTTCTAGATACACTGTGAGTCAAGTGACAGATCCATTGCTGAATATAAATTATATCGTGGAGTTCAAAGACGACGAAAATGTAAGTTTTACTTTTGCTAAATTGTACTTTCATTATTTCATTAAAATTTTAATTTCCGTCATTCTGTTGATTTTTTAGTTACATTTTTAGATGTTTTCCTAACTACTTTTTTAGTTATATTTTTTCTAACTACACTTTTAGTTATCTTTTTCTAACTAGACTTTTAGTTATATTTTTCTAACTACACTTTTAGTTATATTTTTCTAACTACACTTTTAGTTATATTTTTCGAACAACATCTTTAGTTGTGTTTTTCTTTTTTACATTGTCCGTATTTTTCTTTTGTTTGTTTCCCTCTTCAGTTTCTTGAAATAATTTTCTTTCGGTAGATTATTTATAATAATGTTTGTTTTTTTTCGTGACAGGAACTAGAGTCTCCTGCGTCTCCGGAGAATCCCTACAATACAGATCCACAGGTAAGTTTCTCTAAATTTATTAAATTTGCAAAAAGTAGAATGCCAACAAATTTTTCAAGAATAGAAACTTGGAAAAAAAGTGAAAAAAATTCAGTTGATGGAGAGATAAATTACACAGAAATAAAAATTCAAATTGATGCAGAAATAAATTTAACAAAAATTTAAATTGGTGCAGAAATAAATTTAATATCTTTATTTATTATTTAAATATGTTGCTAATTGTTTGTTTTTTGAATACAGTATTCTACTATTCCGTCGTTAATATCGAGAGGAACCTCGCCGAGATATTCGCCAAGCTACTCAACGTCTTCATTTTCAAGCGACGAAAGTAGCGTACGTAATAAAATAATATTAATTTTTTAATAAAATATTAATTGAACAATAATAACGATAGTAATACGATATTATTGTTATTTTCAGATTATTATTTTTGCATATTATTGTTATTTTCACAAAGAAATTGGCTCAATCGTATAGTTAAAATTCAAATTGGTACACAATATTTTAAAGTGTTAATTGAGCCTGGAAAGTGTCAAAAACATTAAAGACGAATAAAAAGAAGCAAACAAATAAAATGTTTATTAATAATAACGATAGTAATAGTGAAAATATCCAAATTAAAATAGTAAAAGTAAAAATAGTAAAAGTAAAAATTGTAAAAATAAAAATTGTAAAAATAAAAATAGTAAAAATGAAAATAGTAAAAATAAAAATTGTATAAATAGTAAAAATTGTAAAAATAGTAAAAATTGTAAAAATAGTGAAAATAGTAAAAATAGTAAAAATATTAAAAATAGTAAAAGGCGAAAAAATTGCACAAACAAAGAACGAATTTAGAAAAGTGGTGATAATTAAATAGAGTAATGAATAAAAATTTGAATGAAAGATTAATTGATTGAAAGAATAATAAATCCTTTTTCATAACGCAGGAAAGGCAATCGTCGGATTCACTTGAAGATTCGTCTTTGGAACAAAGAGATTCTCCTGAGTCGCCGACTCACCAACAAATAAGCAGTCCGCAGGTAAAATATAAAAAATTCGAAAAAACAGAGAATGTAAAGTTCAATTAATTATTGTATTTTTCATTTAATTAGCAAAATACGGAAAATTCTGCCCTGAGGTCCCCGAAGAATTCTGGTACGCCAAAATGCCTTCATTATGAAGACATTTACGTAAGAAATATTCATCATTATTATTTAATTATAATTAATTTAAATACTTATTTAACAAAATTCTTTCTCTCTAAGGGAGCAAAATAATAATTATCAAACATTACGCAATAAAATGTTAATTATGAACACTTTAGTACTTTTTGTTACTTTTAGTTACTTTTGATTACTTTTAATTACTTTTAGTTACTTTTAATTACTCTTAGTTACTTTTAGTTACTTTTAGTTATTTTTAGTTACTTTTAGTTACATTTAGTACCTTCTAAATATTAATTAAATGTTCCTTTTTTAGGAAAGGGACTCGCCACTTTCACCTCAAAATATTTTTGATCGAGGATTAGCGGTAAGTTTAAACAATTTTATTTTTGCTTAATATTTTGATAATTAATATTAATTTGACAATTAGAATCAATCTTATAATTACAAAATCGATTTTTAGAGGTCCTTTTTTTGTGTAGATCATTTTTTTTAAGTCCTATCTTTTGTTCAGGTCCTTTTTTTGTGAAGATCCTTTTTTCCAAACGTCTCACATTTGCACGTAAATGATAATTGTTCTCAAAAGACTATAAAGTTTAATTTTTTTCAGCCGTTTGGGTCAAAGCGTTCCGACTTTGTTCCTCTGCAATCTTCGACTGGAAACTGTGATAAAGAAAATTGTGTAAGCCTTTTAAATGTTTAAATTCATTCAGTTTGCTTATTTATTTATTTGTTAATTAGTATTTATTATTATATAAACAGTGATAAAAACAATTGCGTAAATGTTTCAATGTTTATATTAATTCATTTCTACTTTGTATTTGTTTATTTCGTTTTCTGTTGGTGTTTATTTGTTTATTTTTACATTCTCATAAAAAATGAGACTGTATTCAAATTGTGAGATTTTGGACTTTTGCTAATTTCATCATTTCTCGACGTTTTTTTTTATTTGTTTTATTTTTATTTTTATTTATTTTATTTTTATTTATTTGCTGTTGCTTATTGTCGTTTATTTCTTCTATTTGTTTATTTGTTCTCGTTTGTTGTTTATTTGTTCTTGTTTGTTTATTTTTGTTTATTTGTTCTTGTTTGTTTATTTTTGTTTCTTTGTTCTTGCTGGTTGTTTATTTTAGTTTATTTTTTCTTATTTGTTGTTTATTTTTGTTTCTTTGTTTTTGCTGGTTGTTTATTTTTGTTTCTTTGTTCTTGTTTGTTGTTTATTTTTGTTTCTTTGTTCTTTGATGTTTATTTTTGTTTATTTGTTCTTTGATGTTTATTTTTGTTTATTTGTTGTTTATTTGCTGTTGTTTATTTTCCTGTAAATATTGTCTTTTATTCACAATTCATTTCTTTTTGCAAAATAGCCAAATGCGGAATGTCCATTGAAAGCATCTACATCTAAATCGTTTCTCCAAGATGAAATCTACGTAAGAAAAAAACATTATCAAAACACTTTTTAAAAAATGTATATTTTTATTTTAGCAACATCTACAATATTTATTGTTTTTTTTTTTTCACAGGAAAGAGACTCGCCGCTTTCGCCCCAAAATTCTTTCGATCGAGGATTAACGGTAATACTTTTCAAAAAATGTAAATTACGTTTTATAAATAGAAATTACAAAATTTACGTTTTTTGAATAGAAATCGCATAATTTATGGTTTTAAAATAAAGATAAAAAATGCTCGTTTTTTTAAATAGAAATAAAAAATATTCGTTTTTTTAATAGAAATAAAAGATGTACGTTTTTTTAAATAGAAATAAAAAATGTACGTTTTTTTAAATAGAAATAAAAAATGTACCTTTTTTTAAATAGAAATAAAAAATGTACGTTTTTTTAAATAGAAATTAAATAATTTACGTTCTTTAAAAAAATTCTTTTTTTACATTTTAATTAATTCTCTTTTCCGCAGGTGAATTTAAACGAAGAAACGCCCACATCGCAAGAAGATCCCTTTGACAGAGGATTGGAGTAAATTTTCCGTTCTTGAAAAGTTTATAAATAACGAAAGTATGATTAATTTTAAAAAGATATTTTAGATACAACAGAACCACGAAAAATAAAAGTTAAGGTTATAAATAGTTTTCTAGATAAAAAGGCTGCGAATATTAGTAAATATATTATATATAGATAGACATGTATATGAATATATTTTTAAACTAATTAATAAGACTGCAATTGTACTCTTTTAAGCAAAAAACACTTTTTCTTTAGTTTTTGGAAACAAGAATGTTGACCTTTTTTTTGCTAATCTTAAGTATATTTAAAACAAATGCAAGATATCCATTTTTTTCATTGATTTTCATTATTTTCTATATTTTTCTATTACGAGTGAACATTGTATTTTATTTGCAAGAATTTGTAAATAAATAATTTGTATAAAAACACGTTTTCATTATTTGACTTTTTCAGTTTATTTTGTTTCTTATTTATTTTTTCTTTCATTTATTTATTTTGCTTCCTCATAGTGAAACATTGTTTTTATTTTATTGCTTATTTACTTTTCTATTTTATTATTTATTTACTATTCTATTTTATTATTTCTTTACTTTTCCATTTCATTATTTCTTTACTTTTCTATTTCATTATTTCTTTACTTTTCCATTTCATTATTTCTTTACTTTTCTATTTTATTATTTCTTTATTTTTCTATTTTATTATTCCATTCATTTATAGAAGATTCCTGTTAATTAATAGAAGATTTTCATGTAATTACAATTTTTTAAATTCTTTGAAATTTCCGCTCAAAGTGGAACGTACATAACCTAAAAATCAAATGCCAAGAGTTGCTTGCTCTGACTCTAGAAATTTTGTTATATATTCTACACTATAGTGAAAAATTTTAAAATAAAAAATACATAAAGACTATTAATTATTTCGCCTAAATTAACCGTTTTTAAAAAATTAGAATAATAAAGTGCGTCTGTCAACGGAACCAACAGCAGTCAAGTTTCGATTATCGTTACGTGAAGTTCTTGTGTCCTAAAACATCGTCAAGTAAGTAACAAAAAGCATTAAAATCCTTAATTATACAATCCATAATCTCTAATCCAAACCCCTACGATCCAAGTTTCATATTAATGATAAAAACAATCCTCTCAAAAACCGTGCACATAAAAAATTTGTTCAATAAAAAAAAGTTAACCTAAAAATTATATTTCCCTCGACTATAGTACTGTACTCATTATTTTCACAATTTCTTCTCAAGTTGGAAATATCTTTTTCGCAAGTGTGACAAAAAGGGTTGCAATTTCTGAATAAACTGCATTATGCAAAATGTATACAAAATGTATACAATAAAAGCACGTGCTTTTATTTTGATGGTTTAAAAAACGGTTTAATTGTCGGTTACGGTTGAACTGTCAAAACATAAAACGGACGGTTTTTTGGCTTTTCGGAATACATGGCCATCCGAAAACTATTCTGATTGATTGCCATTAATAAACAATTGGAAACGCTCTCTAACCTCAAAATTGTGGTCGATTTTCGTTCAAAAATAGAATCTGTCGGAATTAGCCAATGACGAGCCCAGCCTGGGGGTTCCTATTGGTCGATTCCGTTGTAGCTGTTCTGGACTGTTTTTTCCGGCTTCAAAATCGCGTTCATGGAAACGGGCCAAGTGGCGCGAAATTTGAATTTTGTTTCCATAGCAATTGTTTTTGTTAATTAAAAGTATCAAAATCGACACGATTTAACCATAATTCGTTATTAATGATTATTAATGATAATTCCATCGATGAATTATTTTCTAATTCGTAAATATACGATTCGGAACAAAAAAATGAAAAATGGTATTTTAAGTAGTAATAATAATTTCAAATAGTGTAAATAATAGGAATAACAAAATTAATTAACCCAAAAATGTCAGTTTCGAAATTTTTAATTTTTAGCTTTATAAATTTCTCCCAAATTCTGCATTCTGGTGTAAATAAAAGCTCTTTAGGACACTAGGTTAAAGAAACGTTCTCATCAAGAAGAAACAAGCACAAGAAAAACGAAATTTTAGTTCAAAATTTTAAATTTAACGGTTTGTGTAACAAGAAAGTTTGGCGCGTAAATTTGAATTTAGTTTGCACTCTTGACGCCAGGGGCGCTTCGACTTTGAGGCGTTGAGTTTCGCTTCTCGATTAAAGACTCGTGGGTCACTGCGACGGTTAGTGATTTTAAGAACACGTAGACCGGAAACTGCTGAAAGTGGCGTAATCCAGGACTTTTGCGGCTCAAGGTGGCTTTTTCGCGTTATCGTTTACGTGCAACAGTTTCACAAATGGCGAAGTGTGGATGTTATTTTGAAAAAGAGGACACGAAAAAATAGTTTCCCGTGACACAGGAGTGACAACAGTTGATCAGAAACTGAAGGTCTTTGTCCATCCAGCACTTGGTGAGTCTCTGACCTTTTGCCTGATACCAAAAATGAAGCCTCAATTGTTGTTCCTCGCTGCGCATCATTTCACCTTCCGAGTTCACGAACCCGTTGGCTTTTTCACCTTTTTCTCGTATTCTCCCAATCAATTTTATACCCCCATTGTTGATGACACTTTTGCTTAACGGAAAATCGAATATTGCTTTTAAACGTTACAAGTCGAGGAGTACAATGGTTAAAACCGTTTCGTGAAACTTAATTCGCTCCACCCACTTGCTACTTGTTCTTTACAGTTTTGTTTCAATTTTTGCAAATTTTGGCAGTTTTTTGTCTCGTGTGTTTAAATTTATCGGTCATTGCATCAGAAAATGGAAAATATATAGCCACCGGCACGCCTTCGTGTTCGATTAAGGGACAATGTAATGTTAACCCTTTTTTCGTTAATTGAAAAGCTAGAACAGAAACAATGTCAAAAATCGTGTTTTTCATTTTGCACGCGTAGAGTGAGTGAAATTTAATTTAACCTCTTTTATGAACTAACGTTTTCTGTAAATTTGTGAAAAGAACGTGTTTCTTGTGGTCGGATTTAAAAATACACATATTAGTTTTTGACTTTTTGATTGGCAACGATAAAGAAGTGTTAATCTTTGGATGTATTAATTAAAAATATGAGCAACTTGTATTATTAAAGCTTACAAAAATAAGACTTAAAATTGTTTTTTAAATGAAGTAATAAATAAGTTGTATTTCATAATTTTGGGAAAATTTGAATATTAATTAATTACGGTGCGTATAAATTGGAATATCCATAAATGTGTCCATAAATTGTGTTTAATCATGTGATTTTAAATTGATTTGTAACTAATTTATAATTAAACAAAATGATTTACAAAAAAATGGCGTATTGTTATTAAAAAGAAAATATAAATACAAATTAATGAAATAAGAACAAAAGAAAAGTACGATTTTTTTATCCTCTTCCTTTTCAGAAAAGCCTATTTTCCTGTGGCTAGAAATTAAAGGACACCAGTTTTTTTTTTCTTTTGAGAAAATATTATACGGAAATTTATGACATTGTGTACGTTTTTTATTGGTTCGGATTGAAAAAATGTTTATAGGTTATTTTCATTTTGGTTTATTATTTCATTAATTTATGAATTTTTAATTTAATATTTTGTATTAATTAAGTTTGTTACTTTTAGAAGTCATTGTTTTATTTCATTAATTATTTTATTAACTATTTTGTTTTTATTAATAATTATGTATTAATTATTTTCTTTAATAATTATTTCGATTATTAATTGCTTTTATTAACAATTAATTTGATTATTAATTGCTTTTATTAACAATTAATTTGATTATTAATTGATTTTATTAACAATTAATTCGATTATTAATTGCTTTTATTAATAATTATTTCGATTATTAATTGTAAATATTAATAAATAATACTATTATTAATTGCTTTTATTAATAATTACTTTTAGTATTAATTACATTTATTATTAATTATATCTATTATTAATTACTTCTATTATTAATTACTTTTACTTTCATTCATAATTCCTTTATTTTTAATTACTTCTATCAATAATTAATTAATCATTTGTTTTAAATTATTGCGTCCTAATTATCGCATTTAATTTTAAACAATTTTGTAATAGAAAGTCGCAGATTTTTATTTTCTTTTATTAATAGTCGAAATTTTCGTAAATATTTTTTAAATGGCACGAAATTCGACTAAAAATGTCTAAATTATTATTTTTTATTTTATGTGCGTAGTGCACGTATTATTTTTGTTCATATTTTAGGTTAGGTTTTACATTATTGTTTTGTTTATTTAATGTATTTTTTTTATCAATTTTGTTATCTGTTTTAATTTCATTTTTGATTTTTATTATTTTCTTAATTTAGAAATCATTTTTTTTTTTTTTTTAATTTGTATTTGTCAATTATTAGTGGAACTCTTTTATCGTGATTCTTTATTATTATTATTATTATTATTATTATTATTATTAACATTATAATTTTTATTATTATTTTTTTATGAAAAAATGAAGAGAATTATTATGATTTTTATTAATATTATTTTTTTATGAAAAAATGAAAAGAATTATTATGATTTTTATTAATATTATTTTTTTTATGAAAGAAATGAAAAGAATTATTATGATTTTTATTATTAATATTATTATTACTATTGTTTATGAAAGAAATGAAAAGAATTATTATGATTTCTATTATTAATATTATTATTATTACTATTATTTTTTATGAAAAAAATGAAAAGAATTATTATGATTTCTATTATTAATATTATTATTACTATTATTTTTTATGAAAAAAATGAAAAGAATTATTATGATTTTTATTATTATTGTAATTATTATTTGCTTTCATGTCTTTTGAATATATTCAATATCTTTATGTTTTTAATTTCCTTTTTAATAAAAATTTGCATATTTTGTTGCTTGTTTTCCTTTTTTGAATAAATAAATTAATTAATTAATAATTATATTATTATTTATATTAGTTTAAATTTCATTATCTACCAAGAAGTGAGTTGTAATTTATTTTAAAATTATTAGTCGTAATGTTAATATATAAAAACCATTACATTCAAAATTATTTTCTTTTTTAATAAAATTCGTACACTGTCAAAGTTGCAATGGTTTCTGAAAATGTGGTTTCAATTTTTAATTTATTAAAAGCAAATAATCTGAATTTGTCCTTTAATTTCAACAATTCATAAAAATTACTTTCACTCCTTTTTTGCATGCTTCTATTTATGAAAACTACTCAAATTTTTCCGATTTTTCAAAGCATTTTCGATAATTGTCAATTTCAGATTCATTGAAATTAATTTTCGTTCCAATTTATATTCCATTGACATTTAATTCGAATGAAATTTAATTTCTGTTTCAATTTAAATTTCATTGACATTTAATTCGAATGAAATTTTAAGTCGATTGAAATTTTAATTCGAATGAAATTTCAATTCGAATGAAATTTCAATTCGAATGAAATTTCAATTCGAATTGAATTTCATTCAAATTAAAAATCATGCAAATTAAATTTAATTACAATTAAAATTCATGCAAATTAAATTCCGTTCAAACTAAAATTCATGCAAATTAAATTCCGTTCAAACTAAAATTCAAGCAAATTAAATTTCGTTCAAATTAAATTTCGTGCAAACTAAAATTCACGCAAATTAAATTTCGTTCAAATCAAAATTCAGACAAATTAAATTTCGTTCAAATTAAATTTCGTGCAAACTAAAATTCACGCAAATTAAATTTTTGGTAATTGTTTAGTTAAATTTTTCTAAAACCGCAGTTTATGAAGTTGTTGAAGATGATGAAACAAACGATAAAAATATAAAGAAATATAAAGAAAAAGATACAAGAATTGTAATTTATAATAATTCAAAAACGACTTATTGAAAAAAATGTGTTTCATTATTAAAAAATCGTAACTAAAAGTAATTGAATTTAGGGATTTAATTTAGAGATCTAATTTAATTTGGAGATATAATTTAATTATTTAATTTAATTTGGAGATTTAATTTAGATATTTAATTTAGAGATGTGGAAAAAAATGTTGAAATTAACGAAATGTTTGGAAAATCGAAAATTGAGGTTTAATTTATTAATTATTAAAATTATGAAAAATAGATAATAATGAAAAATTTGTTTGTCAGGTCACATTTCCAGACACCAGTGCGTCGCCTCGCAGAGATGATTTTGACAGGCTTGTGCATTTTCATACACTAGCAACCAGTCAACATACAACAAAATTAAAATTTGTTAAATCAAGAAAATTTGCTAAATGTAAAGAATACTTATTCTTTGAATTTTCACTTGTGGTTTTACCTTGAATAATATGGCCCAGCATTTTAATATTTCTCTTGAAGACGTTCAAAGAATATATTCGGACGGGCAGAGTGTTCGACTTGTCGTTGGAGACATTAATAACGGCGGGAATGGTACATCGCAGATTATTTACACTGTCCCGCAAAATAATCCGCAGACACTATTCCCCCAACCAACTATTAATTTAGCGCCACAATTGGAGCAACGGTAATATTTTTTTTCACTCTCTCTTTCTTATTTTTTAGAATTCATTTACAATTACATTTAAAGTCGAACAATTTGTCAATATTTTTTTGTATTTTGCACTATTTTTCTACTTTTGTGTATTTTTTTTTTGTATTTTTTTTGTATTTTTTTGTATTTTTTTGTATTTTTTTGTACTTTTTAAAACTTTTTTGTACTTTTTGTACTTTTTTCTACTGTTTTATTTATTTTTTTTTATTTTTGTGTACTTTTTTGTACTATTTTTGTACTATTTTGTACCATATTTGTACTATTTTGTACCATATTTGTACTATTTTGCACAAAATGTTTATAAATAGAAGTGAAAGAAAAAGAATAATAGAATTAGAATTTATTTCCTAAAGAATAATAGAAAATTATAATGGAAAAAGAAATAAGTATTTTGTTGTTAGGCTATTTATTTTATGAAAACAAAAAGTATATAAATAAAATGTGAGCGAAATGTGAGATTAAATGCAATTTTTAATGTGGTTTATTTTTTCCAGGCAAAACGTCTATATTATAAAAACAAGTGAATCCACGGGAACTCAAAATATCATAAAAGCCAATACCGTTGCTACCCATTTGGTTGCCGAGAACGTCAATTTTGTTGAAGCGAAAGGTATGGAATTTTGTTTCAAATTTGCACAAATTTTGTTTCAATGTCTTATATTATTATTATTTTTCATGGAATTATGCAAATTTCATTGAATATTCCTTTATATCGTGCAATTTGATTGTTTTTACTTAATTTTTTACTTTATGTGGTTTATTGAGTAACCAAAATTTTGTACTACTTTTTTTATAGAAAAAAGCTTCAAAATACTTCCAAGATATTTAAAAATACTTAAAATTTCTTTAAAATATTTGAAAATACTTAAAATTTTAAAATATCTAAAAATTTAATATTAAATTAAATATTTAAATACTTTAAAATACTTTAGATTACTTTAAATTATTTAAAAATTCTTCAAAATATTTCCAAATATTTCCCAATATTTCAAAATATTTTAAAATAGTCAAAATATCTTGAAAGTAAAAAAAAATACTTGAAAACACTTTAAAATACTCCAAAATACAACATCCACTTAAAAATACTTCAAAATATTCAAATATACTTAAAAATTACTTTAAAATGTTTTAAAATACTTCAAAATTTGTTATATTATTTTAAGATATTTCAAATTTTTTCAGAGTATTTAAAAATATTAGCATTTTAAGTATTAAATAAAGTTTAAGCAGATTTTAAAATATTAGATTTTTTAAATATTTTGTAATTATTATGATACTTCAAACTACTTCAAACTACTTCAAACTACTTGAAACTATTTCAAAATATTTCAAAATGCTTCAAAATATTTCAAAATGCTTCAAAAAATTTTTTAAATACTTACAAATATTTAAAAATACTTAAGAATTTTTATAAACACTTCAAAATGTTTGAAATGGTTATAAAATTAAAAATAATGATCTTGCTTAATTTAAATTCTGTAGAGAATTGCAAATATTTAAGGCCATTTCAAAATACTTAGAATGGTTTTAAAATTAAAAATAATGATCTCTTAATTTTAATTCTATAGACAATTACTTTTAAGAAAACTTTCATTATTTCAAAAATAATTCAAATTCATACAAAATTTTGAAAAATTCATTTTTCAATCTTAAAAATATATTAAAAAATATCAAGTAAATTTTTCTATTTTCATCATGGAAATAGCTACTTTTTTTAGCAACTTTTTTGCATAAATTATGAATTATTTTTAAAATAAATGCTACAAATAGAAGAAGCGGTTTTTATTAAGAAGCGTTTTTTTATTAAATGGCATATTTTTCTTTTTCTAGAGTCTAAAGGATCGACAATTAATGTCCAAGAAGCGCAACAGTCTCAGTGGATGAATGTCCAGGAAAATAAAATCATTTATGAGTCGGTTTTAAAACAAGCCACTCCGTTGAAAAATCCAATAAAGTCTCAGCAACAAAACAATCTCTCTACGGCAAGTTTAAAAATCTTACAATAATCACTTTTCGTAGAAAAACCTTTTCAAAATATGAACAATTCCTAATCCAAAAAGATTGCTTCATTTTTTTTAAGTTATTCACAAAGCGGTTAATTAATTTTATTAATTAATGTTATTAACGTTACAAATTAATGTTAATTAATGCAGGGTGTCTAGCGATCCGGGAAATCCGGGATATCCGGGAATTCGTCGGGAATTCAATTGAGGAACAAAAAAACCGGGAATTTGCCAGGAATTTGTAAATCAATCCGGGAAATCCGGGAATTTGATAAAAATATCCAAAAAATTTCTAAAATGTATTGCAAAATTTTAACGATATATACTCATGTA
>WNHD01002209.1:0-15703 GCA_011057455.1 Ganaspis sp. Gsp50
TGTTTAAATTAAACATTTACATTTGATACACGGTCAAGCAAGTGTTTATTTAATTCAAATAAATGTTTGCTTGATTCGAAACAATTCATTCTAAACAAAGACAGGGAATTTTGAAAACAATTTTTGCTCGCCACCCTGAAATACTTTTTCCTGCAGAGACATTATAATCGAGAGATTGCAATTCATTTTGGATTCATAATTCTGAATTCATTCTTTGCCGTGAGAAGGAAATTTTAAATTCAACTTCTTTGGTAGAATGAGAGCAATTGTTTTCACGCGCACATAATATCCGGAGTTTAATAAGATCCTGGTTAAATCTCTAGCGTGAAATTGCGAATAAAAATATATCAGCGCGAGTGGATTAATGGTATCGGAAATCCAGCAGCGATGTGGTCATAATAAATTATATTATGTCTCGTCGTTCACAAAGCACCGCAAGGAATTATAGCAATTTCTCGAGAGATTTCATCTCTTGTTGGAATTAAAGGTTTAGATTTAAAATGTGGACTCATCAGCTTGAGAGTATAGATACTTTGGACTGTTCTCATCTGTTAGGATCTTGAGCCACCACCCTCCTTCGCTATTTTGTCTCAAGAAGGTTGGACTCTGGATCAGAATCGTTGTAAATTTCCGACAATCGCTGCTGGCGCGACTCCAAAAGACTTTCCCAAGTTCTTAGTTTTCCAATCTTATGTTTTTGGAATGTGCTCTCCTTGGACAGCGTTCAATCGCTTCACCATTGAAATCTCAAATTCTCTATACCTTTAACAGCTTCAGTATTTTAGTTAAATAATTATTTGTCGTTTGTATACTTTCAAATACAAATAGGTTTTTTAGTAATCATTGGTTTTGGTGATAATAGATTGTTTGTCTTCTGTCTTTGTTTTTCTTCACACACGAGAAACAAAATGTTATTCTTCAATGCTTCACCTGTTAAATTCCAAGATAAATTGGAACAGGCATAAGCCTGTAAAAATTCAAGTTCATCTTGAAATTTAACATTTTGTTTTTCCTGTGCATACGATTTTTGTATAATATACAAAGAACATATTATGATCCCTTCAAATCTGTACATAGAAATTACAGAAATTAACTGCCCGAGACGACGATACTGGAGTTTGCTATGGTTTTTTCGTTTATGAAAACTGAAAAGAAAGATTTAGTTTACTTAATGTTTATTTTATTTATTTACATATTTATGTTTATTTTCCAACTTTGTAGAAAGATGGGGTGAAATAAAATCTTTGCAAGATGTTTCTAAATATTGGAACGTTCATTTGAACGAAATGTTTTCTTATCGTTTTAATTTTTTAAAAATATACTTTTGTATTGAAAATGAAGAATTGTTTTTGAACAATAATAATATAATTTTATGATTGTTACAAAACATAATATTTTAAGACAGATATGATTTATTAAAAATTGATAAAAATAAAAAATACGTTCATTTGAACGTTCGGGACTTTATTTCTATTTTAATTTTTCTATTTTCTTTTCTATTTTTCTAGTGCTCTTTTTATTTTCTCTATTTTTTTTATTTGTTTCTATATTTGGTTTTTTATATTTCTCTTTGTTTCTATTTGGTATTTTTCTATTTGACACGTTTCTATATGTGTTCTCCTTTTTTTGCGTTTTCTTTTTTTACGTTTTTTTTATTACGTTTCTTTTGATTACGTTTCTCTTGATTACGTTTCTTTTGATTACGATTCTTTTGATTACACTTTTTTTATTATTACATTTTCTCTTGATTTTCATGTCCCTTTTCTGGATTCTGGCTCCTTTTTGCTCCTCCTCTTATTTCTTTTCTATACGTTATTCTCCCTTTTGCGGTTATATTTCATGATATAAATATAATTAGAATCGTTAAAAGTATTTTTAAAATGTTTACTTTGTTTTTCGGTTTTTCGGAGTTTACGTTTACATATTGTGAGTTTTACGTTGAGCAAAACCTTTTTGCCAAGTCTCTTTTAGTGGAAATATCCAGTAAATGCTTTTTCACAAAGTGTTCAACGAAATGGGAGGCTGTTGAAATGTTTTGATTCTTTAGTTTTTGACGAATCCTGCATATAGGTGTAATTCTGTAATAAACCGCTTCGTGGTCGAATACAAATTTAGGCATCCTCCACTGTTGCAAGTAAATAATTCTATAGTAAATCTGAATTCTTTAGAGATAGAATTTTGTTAAAAACAAGTTGCGAAAGTTTTTAATAAAAATTAGCATTAATAAAAATGGTAAATTGTCGGAGATTTGTCATTTAAGAATGAGATTAGAATTTTCTATATAAAAATTTAATGTTCAAAATAGAAGATTATAAGTTTAAAAAGTAAGATTTTAGATTGAAAATGTAAGATTAAAGGTTTAAACTGTAAAATCAAAATTATTATATGTAAAATTAAAATTTTTTATATGTGTGAAAAATAATAATTGCAAATTGTAAATATAAATATTTTAAAAAGTTGAAAATAGTAAAACTTTATTTCTTTGTTTTGTAAAGGAAGAAGAACGTTGCGAACTTCAGTACCAAAAAAATATTCAATTTAATACAATCACAAAATAATATTTAATATTCTAATTTCGTAATTATTTATTTAATATTTTAATTAAATATTCAATTATTTTATTTAACATTTTGGTCTTTTATTGACAATCTCAAGTTTATTTCTTGCTACTTGCGCTTTTCTTGTTTTATTATAACATAAAATTTACAATTTATTTAAATTAATCATACTTTTGGGCTTTTATGGTAATTTTACAACCTCTTGTCGTATATATTTTCGAGGGTTTTTTGCAGACACGTAGAAAGCTTTCTAAATTTACATACATTCTCTATAGAAGCCATTTTTGATTTGTCAAGAAGAAATTTGAATATTCGGAATGAAATTTGTAAGCAGTAGTCTCAAAAATCTTCAAAACCCATTAGTAGTTTTAGTTAATTGCTTGTTACATTGTAATTATCATTTTTATTGTGAACTTACAATTATTGTTAATTTTTTATTGTGAACTTACAATTGTTAATCTTTTATTCTGAACTTACAATTGTTAATTGTTTATTGTGAATTTACAATATTGTTAATCTTTTATTTTGAACTTACAATTGCTAATGTTTTATTTTGAACTTACAATTGTTAATTTTTTATTCTGAACTTACAATTGTTAATTGTTTATTGTGAATTTACAATATTGTGAATTTTTTATTTTGAATTTACAATTGCTAATGTTTTATTTTGAATTTACAATTGCTAATGTTTTATTTTGAACTTACAATTGTTAATTTTTTATCGTAAATTCTAAACTTAGACCGCATATAATTATTACATTCTTATCAATGACTCATTTTAATAGTAAAAAACAAAAATGTCTATATGAGTAACACAATATAATAAAAACATTACAAAAATTCAAGATTAAAATGAAGTGGATGATTATCTTCGTTAATTAATTTTCCATCGTTTTGTTTCCTATTACAATCCTGAGGTGAAAAGGCTTTTGATACGTTAAGTTGGAAAATTGACTCTTAAATTGCACTAGTTTGATGAATGTTGCTGATGAAACGGAGGAAACTAGTTTAGAGTTGTTAAATAAGTGTTAAAAGTTATGCAGATGCTAATCAATTTGAAAACAGTATGATCCTGTTTCGATACTATTATGTGAGGTAGAACTGCTATTACAGATCTCTGGTAACCGCTGCAGGGCACAGAGACTCTTCATTATGTACTAAGGTAACTAACTAGGGCACCCTGGTGCTAACATGTGTTCAAGAGTTTCGAGTTTCACACACTATTCGTTAGTCCTCGTGCTTTAATGTAACATCTACTTTTGTTCCATCTAATTCAACGACACATTACGTAACAAACACTTTTAGTTTCAAATCACATCCCATGAGACTTATTGCACATTTCATCAGTGCGACTATACATTTTACTTAAACTTTCGATTGATTGTGAATAGAAAGAGACATTCGTTACAGGATTAGGTACTCACGTGAACAAATTGCAGTAGATCCCTCCTTTTAGCAAATGAAACGGAAACTCAAAACTTTATCTAATTTTATCTTATTAATCTAATTGAGTTACTGTCTTAGTCCTACAAATCCAAACAAATTGATCGTTACACTAATTTGGAATGTTCGATTATTCAAACTAATTGACTTAATTAATAAACGGGATAACATTTCATTTTTGTCAATGTACAAGTTTCTTTTTGTAACTTTTTTGTGACACGTTGAAAACTCGACTTTCTATGCAGTAGGGCGTAAAATAATTATTTTTGCGCCCTTGTTGCATACATAATTTTTTGTAATATTGTGTCTTAAAAACTCAACTTTTTGTACTCAACTTTTTACTTACTAGTGATTAAAAACTACATTTTACTCCCTATTAAGTAAAAAGTCGAGTTTTTAACGCACAGTGTTACAAAAAGTACTTTTAGCACCCTACAGTGCGTACAAAGGTAAGTTTTTAATACACAATGTTACAAAAAATTCATTGTAATTTGGAAACATAATTAAGAGATAACAGTTATTTTATTTTCAAATTTTCAGAATTCACTTTTTAAAATCAAAATTTAATTGCATTTTTATTTATTTAAGTTTTATTTTTAGTCGAAAAGTTGATTTATATGGAAAAGTTTCATTGAAAAGAATTATTTCATGCAAAGCTTCAAAAACGTGTAAATATATGTTTTTCATGCTTTTTGGCTTTTTTTAAAATTGCGAACGTTGAAATAAACAAATATGTTACGTGTGTAAACACTCATATGCAGCAACTAATTAACTGCATATAAATTGAGTAAAAGAAGCTCAACTTTTGAAAGGATTCCAGTCATATTTGCTCTAATTGTTCATCAGCTTTTTATTCATTAATGAAATTGTTCCTTTAGCATTAAATTACTAATAATTAAAATGTTTTTATATTCCGTAAATATGAAAAATTTACAAAGTTAGCTTCGTTAGGGTAAAAAAGATAAAAGGAAAAGTTTTCAGTTTCTTGATGAAATCACATGTTTGATTGTAATAAATATTTAAGAGTTTCGGAAATTTAAAAAAAACTCATGAAAGAGATTCATCAATTGAATATTATTAAATAAATTAAATAATTACTAATATTTAAAATACTCGATTCCATTATGATAATTATTATAATAAAAATTTCGCATTCTCTGAAAGTAGTCAATTGTCTTCCAGTAATACGATCCTATGTAGTTGGCTGATGTGTGTACTATGGAATGCCTGAATTCTATTGCACTTTACGATTTGGCTGAACTCAGTGCCCTATGGCTTTGCTGCGAGGTACCTATTCGAAATGTTCTCTACAAATCGCAAAACACAATGCACTCGCGTACATCGCTTTATCGACACCCACCGACACTTCCGCAGAAAAATGTGCCAGTTTGTGGCGTTTGTGGCACGTATGCTAATTCAAATTTCAAAAAAAGTCTCGAGTCATATAAATAAAAATTGCAAATGGAAAAATACGAAGCACATTTGAATAAAATCTGCTAAAATAAATTTAAATGTACTGTTAAAATTGACATTCGATTGATAAATATGGCAAATAAAAGTAAATAATATTACCCTATACATGATGTTTATGCAAAAGAAGAGACAAGAAATTATATATCATAGAAAGATATATTTGCACTTTATTTTTCAAATTCCTACTTTATTTTGACATCTGTCCTGCATATATTCTGTAGCGGAAAATGCAGAGGTGTCACATTCAAGATCTTACCGACGTCTCTCTTTTCAGATTCTTTTTTTTCCCAATTTGAAAAGCGAAAAACCATCTCCATTTCACGGTAAAGGTACTCACACTTTCCACAGCTTGCTTCTCGAATGGAATTCGCTTTTCATCTATATAGCTTTCGTAAACTTGTAAATGAGCTCCACATCTTCGGCAGCTATCTTTCGTATCTATAGGAAGTCTGCAAATATCTAAATAAACCATCAAATTTTATGCGAAAGCTTTTAGTGTATTCAGATTTATTGAATAATACCGAAATTGCGTATGTATATATTTTACCGATGATCAGTGAAACGGGTCATTATAATGCAAGTTTCAAACCTTTTAAAATGAATTTTATTCTTCTGTTTTTAAACATTCAGATTTGTTCAGATTATTTTACGTAACATTATATTCATTGAGAAAACGACTCTGTTAATATAGCACCTGCAAACTTAGTTGCTGAATTTAACCGAGTAAAACGGTTACTTATAAACAACTGATGTTTACATGTAAACGTGTTATTCGGTTAAATTTAATCAACAGAAGTTTGCAGGTGCTATATTAGCATTACTTTCAACCGTCCCAATTTTTCAGTGTTTTACAATTATAAACTTTCATGTTATTATTGTTTACAATTGTCCATTTTCATTACAAAAGTATATTTTTAAAAAATTAAACGAAAAGAAAACTGTTTGTTCAAATGAACAAATTTTAGAAACACACAGAAAAAAATTGGCTTAAATCCGTTTAATAATAAAGGTCAACAGAAAGGAATAATTGATTGATTATTTTTAACCAATGCTAAAGTACATAGACATGAGCGCCCTCTCACTCGGTTTATATTTGTTTCGTATAGTTTTAACACGATTTTAGTGTTAAAATAGCACTTATTTTCTCTACATTATAAAGATTATCCCAAACGGTTCACTCAAAATTTGTGTTTACCAAATACAAAGTTGTGTTAAAATAAATACCTATGTTAAATTAATTTAATGAACACAGTGTTACTCTTTCGACACAAAATATTTAACGCTTTTAACACAGGGACACAAAATGTCCAATTGTGTATATATAAATTCTGATAAGCTTATAAGAAATTTAGGGCCGATTTTTAACCGTGAAAAGGATGTTACGAAAATTTTTGGCAGCAGGACGTGAATGCTAACGATGACATCGTTAATTTGAACGACTCACTCTCTTTTTCTTCACCAGCTCATAAGGAATCTGACTAGCATGATAATCAATAAAATCACTTCCTCTTGGAAGGTCTGACTCATTCATCCGTACAAGTAATCTCCCTCGCAAACAAAAACTTGTGCGCGTAACCGTGAAAGCTGTGAACATAACGTCTCTATATAAATGTGTGTGCAAAACGAATGGATATAATACACGAGAGAAATATCTTGCATCGACTGTGCTAATAACTCGACGTTGTCTGCCATCGCAATCATTGTGATAATATCTTTGCTGCGCAAAACTTTATAATATCGTCGGGCTCTATTTAAATACACGGAAATGTGGAAGAGGGCTGAGTTATGGAAGAAAAGAGTAAAACGGAAGTTGAAAAACAAACGCAACGCTTATGTGCGTGAATAACGCATAACGCTTATGTACGTGAATAACGTAACGCTTATGTGCGTGAATAACGCAACGCTTATATGCGTGAATAGAGGCGCGTATCTTGATGCGTGATATGGTGCAAGTTTTATGTCAAAAAGTGAGTGTATATATCGAGGAATGGAGAATAGAGAAGCAGAGAGAAACTGAGAGGCAAGAGGGACTCGTATCCTATGCAATCTGTCCTCTTGGTTGCTGCTTTACTCGAGGAAACAAAGACATTTGGCGCTCGTACTCCTGCATTCTATTTCACCGTTCTGCAAGCTCTCTTGCCATTCACAGAATCTGAGGGGTGACAGAAACGAGAGCCTGCAACGATCCAACCGGAGGACAAATAGACGAAAAGGAAATTCTGATATAGAAAAAGATTTTCGGATATAACAAACTTTGGGTGTGCTGTTCAAGTTCGCTTGATTTTAGATCATTCTTTTACGCGGAAAATAGAAACTTTCGATATCTTTAGGTTCACTTTATAGAATTATGTACTGAATGTCCCAAATTGTGTACTGAATCATTTCCCAAGTTAATGAATCCTTTTCCGAATTATAATTACTGAATCATTTGTCGTGTGAATTCTTTTCCGAATTATGTACTGAATGTACTGAATCGTGTCCCAAATTGTGTACTGAATCCTTTTCCGAATTATGCCACTGCATTGTGTCCAAAATTAAGTATACTGAATCTGATGATGCACTGAATCATGTTTCGAATGATCTAAACAGAATGTGAAAATAGAGAAGTGTTTTATTGAGCGTATGTGGATGTCTTAATTTCATGTAGGTCGACTTAATTTGGGCTTGCAGCATCACTCAGCGAAATTAAGAGTCTACACGTGTATAATTAAACCTAGTAATAGAGATGTAATTAAGCCTTGATAGTGATATAATTAATGGAAGCTAATGATATTTAATGGCATTCAATAACTATTAATTGTACGGGTAAAAGCCGTTAGCGATGTTGTGCCCTACATGCAGACACTTCTGGCAAGTTTAGTCAACAAGGATATCTGCTTGATATACATCATGTGACACATCCATTTCCATATACGTCTTTTGAACAACTATTCTTACCAATCATTTAAAATCAATCTTTTTTAATGGATTTTATATTTATCATCAAATTTTATGTTTCTAAAGTTTGGAACGTCCACTTGCATTCAAATTTTAGCAATTAAGTCCATCAAAATGAAAGGAATTAAAATATTAGGTATTGACAAAATTATATAGATATAAAAATAGATATAAAATATCTATAGATATTTAATGTAAAATGAATGAATAGATATAAAATTAATATAATAAAGATATAGATATAAAATTAATAATAAGTGTAATTGGAGTTTAATAAAATTGATGTTTAATAATTCAATAAAGGATTTTCATTTGAGTAAATACCTTTAAGTGAAATAGATGTGGAAAAATCAAATGACATTCGTTTCAAATGAGCAAATTTTGAAAATGGGGTAAATTTTAAACAGTAGAGAACTGGTTCTGTGAAGAGATGAACAGATAGCAAGAACTATTGGCTTTATTTGAAATGGCGATAGTGCTGCTTCAAGAGAGAGAAACTCGTGCATGAGTAAATATGTTTCTGAATTTTCGCAGAAGCATATCTGCAGCACCCAACGTCGAAGTATGCGTAGTGTATCATGTAAATGAGACTATATTTCGTTATACCTGAAACTGGCATTGTATTTAAGTCTGCGACAAGCCCAATGTTATCGGCACAAAAAGTTTCCATCTGCACAAATTTTCCTAGTACATAGTGCGGGCCTCTTCATAAAGCATGATACATAAATTAATGAACTACGTTACATAAAGTATGTTGTAAAAGTATGTTCATAAATTTTGTTGTAAAAGTATGTTGTAAAAGTATGTTGTAAAATTATGTTGGTAAAATATGTTGACAAAGTAAGTTCAAAGAGTATGATGATTAAATGAGATGATAAAGTACGATGATAAAATATGCTGATAAAGTACGATCATAAAGTATGATGATGAAGTACGATTACTAAAATGGATTTTACATTTGAAGGGCTTCCGACTGTTGAGAGTTTATCAAGCAATCTGAATGTAAACGTTGTTACTGTTGAGAGCCATTATATACAGATTGAATCTTCAATATCAAATAAACTCGGCTTTTTCAGTTTGATTTCCATCACATCAAGAAGCACTTGAACTATTATCCGTCATCCATTTGTTGTTCAGTTTACCTACATTTCCCGGAATCTGTTTATAGCGTAGAGACACTGTTTTAGTCTTGTAATCCACAGGACGAAGCGCACCATTTAGATTCCCTTTGATTGGAATTCAGGAGATTTGCCAGAGGAATTGGAGCGTGATTCTATTGCTAGGCCTATTAATCGTTTCGGTGCAAAAGCGATTGAACAATGAGAACAGGAGATGGAAAATAGGACGTCCGGAATCGAATTTAAAACGCGTCCGCCCGATGAATGTCGGCAATTAGCAAAGAAGTTGAATTGTCGAACGATTCTCGAGTGCCTCGGAGCGCCGAGTACTTTCTCAGGTACTAAATTCGTACCACTTGCAAACTCAGAAAGGAACAAACGAGGAATCTGGAACCGCGCCAGCTTACCATCTATTCTAGACTATTAGAGAACGAGGGACGCATCCTGAGCACCTTATTAAGCAAACACCCAACGCACCTTGCTAATGGCTTTCACCCGAAGCACCAATGCATCGAGCTTACCATGTATCAGTTTGTAATAGCCAGGCCTTGTAATTCTTTTGTCATTTTTGTCTATAGTGTTGTATTTGCTGCTATTCGTAGCATTTGCAGCATTTTGTATAGCATTTGAATGCTCTTTGTAACATTTGGATGCTCTTTGTAGCATTATTTGATGTTCTAATTTTGTAGCGCATTTGTTTTCCAATTTTGTACCATTTGCTGTTCCAATTTCTTAACTTTTACTGTTCCAATCTCCTAAAATTTCACAGTAAATCATGCAAAATTATCTTAACCTCAAAAAAGGGTAAAAATATCGTTATTATCTAATTTTGCTTCCTCATAGGGAAACTTGTTTTTGGAGTAGAAATAATTCTGCATGTTCTACTATCTATAGTCGTAGCATTTGCTGCTTTAAACTAGAAAAAATAAGTGCTTTTTTGACACTAGAATCGTGATAAAACAATACGAAACAAATGCGAGAGGGTGCCACATATGTACGAGACGGATTTGAACCCATTTTTGTGTCTATAGACACAGTTTTTTAATCATTATTTTAACCGCATGCGTGCATAATTGTTTTGATTATGTTAAATATTCACCAGGAAAGAAATTGTTGATGTGTGCGTGCTGCTTTATTAAAAAATTGATGATTTAACGAGATCTGTTCCCTGGAGTGTAATGAGCGACCGTGTTATCGTTCCCGATATACATTTCACCTCTTGAATTGCAATTATTTGAAACAAAGCTTTGTTTTACAGAATTATGAGCTTCTTTTTCTCAAGATGATTTGTAATGGATCATTGTTGCGTGTGAAAGTCTGAAGCAATTATTTTATTACGATTTTTTCTCAGTTCTCACGTCACCAATTTCTGACTCTGCTGGACGATACTCACAGAGTTTATCACACAGTTTTCTTAGAAGTATCAACAACTTGATACCAAAAAGTATCAAATTGATCGCGAAAAGTATTAAATTGATCATAAAATTCTCATCAATCTGGTATTTTTGATATCAATTTGATACTTTTAAGTAAACTGTGGAATTAAAGAAAAGACGTAATTTCCAAATGTGATTTTTATTATTGATTGATATATTATTTAGAAACAAATTATTGATCATTTTAAATCATATTATACACGGAGGAAAATAAATAGTATAGATGTATACATTTAATTTGATTTTGTGCAAACAACTTACGAATGTTAATTGTTTTTGTTGTTTCAAACTTTGGAATGCGAACAAATTTTCGAATGTTTTTTTTCAAGTGTTGTTTGTGTTTTGGAAAACAAGTTTTTTAGATGCTGTTTGCGTTTTGGAAGTTGGTTTGTTTTTCGATCTCAAAAGCGTTTGTAGAAAATGGATTTCGTGGTCGCAGTGGAAGAGGGTATTTTTATATAGATTTGAGGGTTCTATTGCCAGTGATAGAATTGCTTTCAAAGTAAATCATAACTGGTTTTTAAAGTAACGAAGTAAATGACAGCGAAACCGATCTCCGGGCAAAACGCATATAAATTTCACTGGTAACGACGCTTGGTTAGTCGATACAGACAGAGACAATTGATGAGAAAACAACCACCCACAACGAGTATACACGTATAAATATTGTATGTACGGGGAAAATTCTATTAACCCTTATTGCAGCTCACGGCAGTTATTGACTAAATCACATGTACATGCATGTACCCGGGGAAGGAAATAGCCACATTTTCAATAAATACTTTCCCGATTTTATAGGACATTTTCTATTATGCATCTATACATTATACAAAACATCCGAGACTAATGACATGAAAAATAGATCACTAAATCCATATTTCTTGCATTACATTGTTCGTTCTCAATGTATTATTTTAAAATTTATGTCATTTGTTATTTTTCTTTGTATATTTCTTGTTCTGTGAATCTTTAAAGGTATTATTTTCCATGTATTCATAACAATTACGTGTAGATACATGTTTTATTTGATTATCTTATTACATTTTCAATATTGGACTTTTTTGCCGTTTCTTATTATTGGGCTTGTTCGTTCTTTGTTTTGAAAAATGTTGCAAACTTGAAAAATGTTACAAACTTGAAAAATGTTACAAGCTTGAACTCTGGTTCATATATAGAAGAATTATTTTTAGATTTTATTCCCTTTCTTTTTAACTGCCTATATTGTACTCTTGAATAAAATTGTCCGCTTTTTAATTTGTTTTAAATTGTGTAAACTTTAGCGGAAATTCTTTGGAAATTTTAGCGAAACTTTTTTATGTAAATGAAAATTGGGTCATTCTCTCTTGGTACTGATAGAGTGTTAACTTATATTTGAGGTAATGGTCTTTAAGAAAAACTCTTTAACGCTAAAGGAAGTTTTACTCAAGCACTTGGCCCGGAAAGAAGCGTATCACGCGAGTGGCAACGTCAGATTGTGATTAATCGTCTAGGTTGCAAAAAAATGTTCAGGGAAAATGAGACAGCTTGAGACTTTTGAGGGTGACTTATAAAGTGGTTGCTTTTCAAGTTTGAGCGAAGAGGGATATTATGATTTGGCAAAGGACACATAAAACAGCAATCAACTTCCTCAAGTGGACAGATAAAGTTTGCCATTTCAGACATTGTATTCCAAGAATGTGTGCAACTCTATTTTTTATATAAAATAGTCCGTCTAGTATAATCCACGAGCTAATAAATTCTAAATCTTTATATCTTTTAATCATATCAACTATAGAAATTAAAAACTATATTAAGCTTGTTATAGTACTAACTACTAAACTAGTTGCAGTAACTATACGTTTTTTTCGTTTATAAGAAACTAAAAAGCTAATTTTTGTATACTTAATTATAGTTAAAGAATTTATTTACCGACTTTATAAAAAGATAAGGTAAAATACAATGTTTTTACAATTTATCTTTGAATATTTTAAAAGGTTTTTTTCCTTTCCGTATAAGCGAAAAAAATGTTGCTATAAACGTTACTGCGAAATCTCAGATTTCATTGTTTTTTCTTTAAACGAATTTATTATTCGGAAATGTACAAAATTACTGTAATAAAGTTGTTAATAATGATTTGTTTTTCTGTTCTAGGTAAGAGAAAAAAGCTTGTGACCTAATAATTACCGAAGTCTTCTGCGCAAGAATATGGGTGAGCAAGTAAATTATTTTTAAACAAACGGTTATTAAACATAAATATGAAAATAAGAAATAAATATAAAAATATGAAATAAATATAAAAATAGAAAGTAAATATAAAAATAGAAAATAAATATACAAATAGAAAGTAAATATAAAAATAGAAAGTAAATATAAAAATAGAAAATAAATGTAAAAATAAGAAATAAATACATAAATAGGAAATAAATACATAAATAGGAAATAAATATAAAAATAAATAAATATACGGTGATAAGAAATAAATATAAAAATAAATTTTATTTTGAAGTTTAATAGTCAGTTTTTAATGTGAGACTATTCGTAGTCGAACTAAAAAATAAATACAGTCATTTTTAAACTGTTTAATGAAGAAATTTAGAATTGTATAAAGATTGTATTGAAATTGAAAATGTTTTTGTTTTTAATAAACATAAAAAATAAAGTAATGAAAATAATAAAACAATAAAAAATTGTTTTTGCAGTGTAGGATCGAACTTTAATATTGTCACTATTAAATTGTAATTTTCTTCACTATTCTTTATTAAAAATTACATGAAACAGTTAAAGAGTTATATACATACTTATGTATTTAGTTTTAAATTCAAACTATAAGAATAGTCCAACTTTGAAAAAGATACTATATTAAATTTTCAAGTGAATTAATAAAACTTTTAAAATAAAATATCTTTTCATGAAGCAAAAGATTATTAAAATTCAGCGTACCACTTTTTTAATCGGATTTTCTTTGAAATGTAATATACTTTCCAGATGCATAACTTATTCAACATATATCATAAGCATTTTTATCCAGAAAGTGCATCGCATAAAGATAATGGATAAACTCTGTTCTAGAATCTTGATTTTACCATTTGAAAATAGCCCAGAAGGTCGAGCTGCACACGATAAAAGTGCTTATCTCAGTTTTTCATGAATTAAGAAAAGGGAATTGAAAAATAACCTATGTAAAAATTCATAAAAAAAGTCCTCAATTATTTGCCTCTTGTTGTCTGCTTCGAATGTTAGCATTTTTCTTTAAAAAGAAATGTACTCTTTCAATTCACATTTATTGAGGTTACATTAAACAAAAGGATTAGTTTTAATGCGTGTTATTTTTATCAATTAAGTACATGGATAGTGGCGTTCTCATTTGGTGTCAGATTTTATAGGGGTTGTTTTATCACGTCTTTCAATGTTAAAATAACAGTTATTTGATTTAGAGAGAGTAAGGAGAGTTTTTTGTGCTTTTCAATTCACGAAAAAAGTATTGATTCTTAGATATTCCATAAATCGATTTGCTAGTTTATGGATTGGGGACGTCTTCCATGGCCCCGGTTGGGGCCTTAGCCAAATTTCTACACGTAGTTCCAAAAAAGTGATTTTTGCAGAATTTTTTTTTAATTAAAAAAAAATATTTATCATCCATTGGTTGAGTGGGGTCAGTGGCACGTGAACGGAATTAACATTCCATTCCACAAGCAATATTATTTCCTCTCGACACGTCTGGACCCGAGTTATTACAGAGGTCGGTTCAGTTGACGGAAGTATGACTGTCCGGAAAGTGTCATGTGACTTTAATGTATGTGGCCGAATCCCTTTGCCATTCCCAGGACTTGTGAGTCCAACGGATATGTCACTACAATGAAAAGGTCAGATGTGACGTTCATCTCAGACCCTTCTTTTATTTTTAACAATCTGGCCTTCAACGAATCAGAATTTTTTAACGAAAGCTTTATTTTTACGATTGCAAATACGTTTCTGCAATAATAATATCTTCTTTTTTAACTTCCATTAATGTACTTCCATCAATGATTCATCCCTTAATTCACTTTTATTGACCTCTTTTCAGTTTAAAAGGTTATTTCGCTTGGAGTAAAGATATTTAATCAACTATCGCTTCTGTAAAAGTTGAGTTTAATTTGATTGTGAAGTTCACTTTAATTTGATGGTGAATTCGATAAGTGTTTGAAAAATTATATCTGGAATTGTGAATCGTTCGTATTTCGAGTGAATCGAGAGAAATGAATCCCATAGCGACGAGTCTTGGAAATTTGTTGCGGTTAATCGAGTTACGCAGTGGGAGTATTAATTTATTGCTTGTATGAAATACGTTAAATAATGGACTTTGGAATTTGCGAGGACACCCTTTGAATAGGTGGGTCATCTAATTACCATTGTGCGCATGTCGCTTATCTTTCCACGATAATCATACTGGTTAACGACATAATCCACTGGACGGTTTCCCTTGTCTCTTCAAGTGAATTATCAGCTAGATTCGCATTGCAATTAAAGGCAATCCATCGACAAATCATACTCTAACCCTTATCAGACACCCATTCCCCTAATCGAGAAAAATTCACTCTCGTGTGTCTTTACAATCAGCCTCAAATTTCATTTTTTCTCTAGATACCTTCACTTTAATTTTATCTTCATTTTAGTCCAATCTTAAGTTTAATTTAATCTTCAATTCAACTTTCATTCTATCTTCAATTCAACTTTCATTCTATCTTCAATTCAACTTTCATTTTATCTTTAATTCAACTTT
>WNHD01002210.1:0-15703 GCA_011057455.1 Ganaspis sp. Gsp50
TCACGTCAATATCACTGTAACATCAACCGGTAATATTACAAATCTTACCAATTGATATCACCGTGATATTCCTGTAAGATTGCGTGCTGCTTGGGAATGCTTTAAAACAAGAAGTCAAAAAATAAAAGTGAGGACAAAACTGCCTTCCGCCAAGACATCTGTTTTTGTAGTGTTGAAGTTTATCAAGGAAAAATAGAAAAAACCACAAAATGAAGAATTATACCCCATGCTAGAGCTCAGCCTATTTTTATAAGGATAGTCAAACTCTGTATAAATGTAGGAGTACATTTGTACGATTGGGCTTGTCCCGTTTTTGTAATAATTAAATAAAAATGTTTTTTTAAAAAAAATTGATTTAGAAAATAATTAATGCTCCACCTGGTTGAAGTCCACGTTTTATCAACGAAAAGATTTTTTTAGAGAATTAATTATCATCAAAATTATATTCCTTGAACATTTTATACCTTTATGCACATTCAAATTGAATTTAATAGTTTTTTAAAGTATACATAATGTCCAAAGAATATAATTTAAAATTAAGAAATTTTCGTTGATAAAACTTTGTGGACTTCAGCCTGTTAACGCCCCAAGATTTTATTACTAAACAGATTTATTGTAAATTTATTTTTTTTTTCACAAAAAATTTCCTTGCCTTCGTTCAAAACATTTGTTCTGTATAGAGTTAAAACTATTTACACCAATGTATTTTTATAATAGGAAAAATAACAAAATATATTATATTTAATTTAAATAAATTATTTTCAGATTATAATGAAAAAACCAGAAATCTTTGAAATTATATATTATATCCCTATGTTAAATCGAAGTTATGGATTGGTATTTAGACAATTCAAATAACATTTCTTTTTCATTACAATAAAAAATATCTTTGAGAGGGGTATTTTTGAAGAGCCCAAAATTAGCCCAAAAACATCAGGTGTTTGTTTTTGGAAAATTATGAATATTTCTACAGAGGTGTAGTATTGTTTTGTTATTAAGAAGAAAAAAATTTAAAATTTGTAAAAAAAAATTTTGGATGGTGATTTTCGAGTAAGGGATGATTTTTGGAAATTTTAACAATTATTTTCTGGGAGCCCAAAATTAGCTCAAAAATCCTACGTGCTTAATTTTTGTCGATTTAATTTTTTGTTAATGGAGGTGCTAGCTAAATGTCTTGTTAGCAACTCCACCCCTTTTTTCATTTTTTGGGAAAAATAAGAGAGCCCAAAAATCAGGCTTTGTGCCCAAAATTAGCCCGAAATTCCCACCTAGCGCGAATATTAAAATTCTTTTGTGGAGGTGCCAGCGAGTCGGACCTAAAAATAGGTATTAAATATCCATTTTTAAAATTTTTTTAAATGAAGTATCGTTAATTATTTAAGCTTTTTCTGTTCAAGCCATATTTAATTTATTTACTTTTTAACAAGAAATAAAATTCAGTACAATTTGTTTCTGAACATTCAAATCTATGTTAGTTTTTATAGAAAGAATGTTTGTATTGAATATCATTATTGTAAATATTGGCGCGCTGTCTCAGTCAGGGTGATGAGTTAGGTTATGTCACTCGAAGTGTTTTCTCAAAAATGCATTAAAAAGTGTATTATTGCCGAAAAATAAATTATGGAAACTATTACAAACATAAAATAAAAGATACTTTCAATTAAAAAAACTGTAATTAAACTAACTACTGTTAATAAATGCTCTATTTGGAAATTCGACATTATCGAGTGTTATCGATAGTTTCGAAAGTTATCAATTATTTCGAATCTATCAATATTTTCGATGTTTTTATGCCATGTCTTTTGTTACATGGTTGATTCTCCTGAAAAAGACCTATAGTTTTCTTTAAAACAGTAAAAAATATTTTTATCTAGTTTACCTATTTTGTTTTCCAAATATAAGTTCCTAAAGATATTTAGAAAGGAAAACTGAAGTTGCGCAAAATTAATTTCCAAAAATACTACCTTTTTTTAGCATTTTTCTATCACATGACTTGAAGGTTAAAATGACTTCATACACATTTCCTGATTTTTATTAATCCTTTTTCTAGTAAATTTTTGGATTTCTATATTTTTTATCGTAGTAACAGTTATATTTTAAATTGATTTAATAATTATTTATCAAAGTTTATCTAACCAATAATTAATAATAACATTACATTTAATGGTTAGATGTTTCAAAACATTGAATATGAACGATTAAAAACAAAAGAAGAATATTTCAGAAATTTCAAAAATGCTTTGGAGATGAAAAGCTTCGTAAATGAAAACTACACATGATTTATTATTTTTAGAAATATGATGAAATTAACTAATATTTTGAGTTACATCGTCGAATATTTCGAACTAGTTTATGTTTCGTTTTTGAAACATATAAAAATATACTGTTATGAACTACAAAACGAGGCTTCGGAGATGAATTTCAATTTTTACTCGCAGTGATAATGTAACTTTAATTTATTATTTAAACAAGATTTTAAACTTTATGTAGAAAAAATATAGGCGGGAAATAAACTTTAGATTTTAAACTTTAACTTGATATGCGTTTAAACTACATTAACATTTTTTAAATTCTATTAAAATATAAACTTAGAATTTAAAGTCATTTTAACATAAACCTGAAAATAAAGTTTAAAAATTGTTTTTACCAACAAAAGCTTTTTCTTAATTTTTTATAAAAACATGTAAAGATATATAAATCGATGATTAAGAATAAATTTGTAAAAAAATTCAAATGTAAAGGAATATCAATAAAAAATCAAGATAAATACTCAAATTCTTGTTTGAGACACTTGAAGTCATCTTTTTCAGGAGAATCACCCAGATAGAAACTTTTAAAATTATCTTTTTTTTTGTCAATTTAACTTTACAGACATATTTTATTTATTTTTATTATTGTGTAAAGTAATTATTTATGTAAAGTAGCATTTTTTAAAAAAAATTTAGTCGCAGCCACTTTGTTGAAAATTGTTTGTGCTTACCAAAAGGTCAATTGTATCTCATGTAACGGTAACAATTTTTCAATTAAAAAAAATAAGTACATGAAAATTTCCTTGTCAGTACTAAACTTTTCGATGGGACACAAATTTGCAAAAATGTAAAATAATTTACGTAAAAAAAATTGAGAAAAGTCAACGAATTATTCGAGTATTAAGGTCCAGTACACGTTACTAGAATAGTTAATTAAATTTTTCAATATTTCCTGCAAATTGCAATATATTTTACGTAAATTATTTGAAACTTTTGCAAATTTGTGTCCCATTTAAAAGTCAAGTATTGTCAAGAAAATGTACAAGAACCTTTTTTCCCTGTGTCATTCACCACTAGATTTCTTAAAATAAAAAGTTTACAAACAACGTGTAAAAATTAGCAATTAATTAAATAAATAATAATTATAGAATTATTTCTATTTAGAATCAAATATTCTTTTAAGATTCATTAAAAGCAAATTAATTAAATTTCTATAATTAAAGGGCCTTTGCTCGTTTGTATGAGAAATAAAAAAATAAAATAAAATAATAATTTTGCTGTTAGGTTACGTTGCACCCGCTATTGACTTATGATTTATTTATAATAATTTTGTAAATACTTGAAACGTTTTTTATTTTGACACTTGAAGTTGAAATCTACAACGTTTTTGATAAAAGATTTCAATTAAGGTACTTTTCTAATTATATTTTCTTTTCACTTTAAATCTCAAAGGGTTCCTAAAAATTAATTTTATTTTAACAAATTATTGAAACAAAATTTAGGTTTTACTGCTGAAATTTCCAAACGCCGGCAAAATGGATAGGTTAAGTACTGATAAGTTTATACAATATAATTTTCTTATAAAAATATGTTCGCTGTTTTATACTTTTGTGGTATGATTTTAATTAATTTAGATTTTAGAAATAACTGTTACCTTGATCTTGAAGCCTTGGTCATAGAAAGCCTTTTTCCAGAAGTTCTATACTTCCCAGTGTTCCTTCTTGTTTTAGACCACTTATTACATAAATCCTGTGTTGAGTGATCTTCCATTTTTGTTAAAAATTGAACTTATTACACTAATAAAACTTAAACACTAGAACACTTAATCAGTAAATCAATTGCACACAGTAATCTGAGTTGACCTCCTGTTAGCACTTTCGATTTAACACTTAACTTAGAACAAAGATTTTAATCCTTGTAAAATAATTGTTTTCTAATTTTCTTTTTATTTGCTATCAATCAGCTTAATTACCCAAAGTGTAAAACCACGGTTCATGCGTTCCGTTCCGCAAGTTGAAACACTAATTTGTCGACTTCGTGAAGCGCTCGAGAAAGTTCGTGAAACATCGGGCTATCGCCGGCACGCGACTCGGCACGAGAATACAATTTGTACTTTTGGAAATCCGTTAAATAAATGACAATCGCAAAAATTTGGAAATTGACGGTTGACATAAGTTCATTGGCTTTTGAGGGGAATGAAGAGTGAAGGAAGTTACCGAAGGCTTCCGATTATTAACGAAAACTAACGAATGGAGACACAGCAGCAGTGATGATGAGTGCACTTTCGCGACGCAAAGAACTTGTAGTCTTGTAGTTGACGACACCTTAGGCGACTAACCTCAGCTTGACGCTTTCCGTTTTAAATTCAGAAATTCTCAGCGAAAAAATTCTAAATCAAAATGGGAGGAGGAGGAAATAAGAAAAAGGACAAGGCAGCAGGTGGTGCAAAATCTAAAAAAGCTGGAGACGGTGGGAGAGTTGAAGGAAATCCGAAAACCCAAAATGTAAGTGTTATAAGAACTGTAGAAATGAAATTCAAGTAACGAATTAAGATGAACTTGGCCAAGGTCAAACTAACTGTATTAAGTGTGCAATGTGCCTGAGTGAAAACGATTAACGATAAAAACGATAATATATTAGCAAGCGTAAATTAAAAAGAATTTGACCTTGCTCAGGTTCATCGTAATGCCAGGCTCTCCTTTTTAATTATTCTTTTGAAAAATAATTTTTGGCTTTTAATATATTATGTATTTATATTTTTCTTGGAATATTTTGATTTATAAGAGATTTTTATTTAAACTCTTTTAGTTCATCTGTTACACTATTCATAAACTGCATAAATAGTTTTCTAAAAACTGTTAGAACGGACAAGAAAACTAGTCACTCGTATTATTTTTTCTTAAATTTGTTCAACCAGCAATCTACTCTTTCACGTTTTTTTGGTAGACTGTAATCTTTTTTATCTTTTTAAGCATAACAAAAAACTTTGTTATGAATATTTTATAAAATATCTTATATAAAATTCAAATTCAGTTAAAACACAAGATTTATATTATATAATTTTAATATAACCTGAAAAGTTGACAAATTTCTATACCTCCATTGCTTTAAAATTAAGTTTTATAATAATTAGAATAATTGTTTTTTAACGACCTAAATAATTATTTTATGTTTAATATTGTACGACACTTTCGCAATTTTTTGTATTTATCTTTATTTTGTTTTCTTCGAAAATTTTGTCTTTTTTTCTCATTTTATTTTCAGGCTTATTCATTTTTTGGTAAATTAATTTTGTTAACCTTTTTTGTATATCTTGACAACCGCCATCTACTTTATCACATTGTTTTCTTTATCTATAATATATTTTACCTTATTATAAAAAGCAAAAAAATTGATTATCAATGTTTTAAAAAATGTTTTACAGTGAAAATCCAAATCAAGTTTCAAAATTTCATTAAATATTGTTTAGCAAAGAAGCTGACAAAATGTAACTCCTTTATTTTAAAATTAATTTTTGAAATAATTGGAATAAATAATTTTCAGTGACTTGAAATAAAATTTTTTATCATTTTTAATACTGAACATCATTTTGTTAATTTTTGGTGTTTAACTTTATTGTGTTTACTTTTCAAATTTTGTCTCTTAATAATCATATCTTATTTTCAGGCTTTTTTGTTTTTTAGTATATTACATATTTCTTACATTTCGTCACCTGCTATCAACTTTTTCACGTTTTTTTTATCTGTAAAATTGTTTACCTTTTTATGCATAACAAAGAATTTATTGTAATTATTAGAAATCTTATTTTACAGTGGAATTTCAAATCAAAATTAACAGTGCTAGTTTGTCTACTAGCTTAAAAGCTCCCTAATTTTAGATATTCATTATTTGAAGGTATTTTTTAAAGTAATTGAAATAATTATTTTTCGGCGACTTTAGATAAATTTTTGTTCATGTTTAATATTGTACGTACTTTTGGTAATTTTTTGTATTTACCTTAATTTTGTTTTCTTCTAAAATTTTGTCTTTTGTCTCTCATTTTATTTTCAGGCTTACCATTTTTTGGTATATTTATTACGATACTTTTTTCTTAAATTTCGACACCCGCCATTTACTTTATCAAGTTTTTTTGTTTATCTGTAATCTATATTATCTTATTATGCTATACAACAGAATTTATTGTTTCTATTTCAAAATATGTTTTACAGTGAAAATTCGAATTAAAATTCAAAATATTATTAAATATTGTTTACTAATTTTCTACTAGCTGAAAAGCTGACAAATTTATATATCTACTTTATTTTAAAATTATTTTGTAAAATAATTGGAATAATTATTTTTCAGCAAATTGAAACAAATTTTTTAATTATTTTTAATATTAACTTCACTTTGGTTGATTTGGTTTTTATCTTTATTTTGTTTACTTTTAAAATTTTGTCTCAATCTTCTCTTAATTTTCAGGCTTTTTCATTTTTTAGTATGTTTCCTATAATACTTTTTTCTTAAATTTTGACACCCGCCATTTACTTTAAAAAGTTCCTTTGTTTATCTGTAATTTATCTTACCTTATTATGCTAAACAAAATCTTTTTTCGTTTATATTTCAAAATATGTTTTACAGTGAAAATTCGAATTAAGATTCAAAATATAATTAAATAATGTTTCCTAATTTCCTACCAGCTGAAAAGCTGACAAATTTCTGTATCTTCTTTATTGTTTAAAATTAATTTTTAAAATAATTGGAATAATTATTTTTTATCGATTCGAACTAAATTTCTTAACTATTTTTAATATTTACATCATTTTGTTTACTTTTAAAATTTTGTGTCTTAATTTCCTTATTTTCACTTGCTATCAACTTTTTCACGCTTTTTTGTTTATCTGTAAATTTTTTTACCTTTTTATGCATAACAAAAAAAATTATTTAAACAGTTTACAAAATATTTTACAGTAAAAATTCAAATTAAGATTCATAATTGCTTTAAATATTGTTTACTTATTTTTTTACTTGCTTAGATGTTTACCAATTTTTAATCATCATTAGTTGAAAAGTATACTCATTCAAAAAATTTTGAGCACACTTATTCCTTTAAAATTACGGGTTTTTTTCAAAAAATTATTTTCCTATTTAAAATTTAAACTAAGTAATAATAAAATTTTGATTTTTCAATTATTGTTCCTTTTGGAAACAATTTCTACATAAAAAAACTAATTAATTGACTTATATAAAGTATATATATATATATATTATACCAAAAAGTGATAGAGTAAATGACAATTTTTTAAAATATTTAACACTTGAGACTGAATTGTTTTATGTAACTTTTAAAATTCTCTTATTTTTTAGAGATAGTTCCTTTGAAAAAAATGTTCTACATAAAAAAGTAACTCGATTGATCTATACAAAATAGGCAATATAATAAAAAATAGATAATCAGCTCTATAAGGACGCAAAATGTTCATAAATAAACATAATTTCCCATCAGTTAATATTTTACGTTATTTTGGTAATTTTTGGTTTTTATTCTTATTTTGTTTCTCAGTTTTTTCATTTTATTTTCATGCATTTTCATATTTTCGTATATTTACTATAATGTCAACATATTTTTTTCTTCTAAAAAGTTTAATTTTAATTTTGGTATGCCTTTATTTTATTGTCTTTTAATACTGTTTAATATTTTTTTATTATATCTATTTTATTCAGTTTTAATTAATTATCTTTTATTTTCACTATTTCTTTTAGTATTTTCCGAATAGTAATTACATTTTTTTATGTAATTGGTTTATCAGAGCTTTTAGAAATTTGTTTACATTTCATATTTATTTTAGTAGTTTTTTTCTTAATCTTTAATCAGATATTGTTTCCTACATATTTTCCTATTTTTCCAAAATATATTCATTTTTTATAAATATGCTACCGTCCCACAGTGCTCTGAATCTACAATTTACTTTTTAAAAATGTCTTTAATTTTTAACCGAATTAAATTAAATTGTACTTAAAGATTAACAAAAATTATAAAAAATGTATTTCTAGAAATTGGCATCCACAAAGTTGTTAGGAATTAATTAAGATTTAATTTTAGAAAAAGAAATTTTTAATTTGGTTAAAAATCAGAGGCTCTAGATATTTTTGAACAGTAATTTGTAAATTCAGATCACTGTGCGTACACTAATTTCATGAAGCTTATGTGCGACTCAGTAAAAAAAATGAGAATAAAGTTCCGAACGTTCAAATGAACGAAATTTTTATACTTCTATTTTTAAAATTTTAGTTTTGCTTTAAAATATTGTTTTATGTAACAATTATTATCTTTGATGTTTTTATTGTTCAAAAACAATTGTCTATTTTCATTACAAAAGGATATTTTTAAAAAATTAAAACGAAAATAAAACAATTCGTTCAAATGAACGTTCCGAACTTTAGAAACATAAAAAAAATAAAAAAATAATAAATAAAACTAATACATCTACAAAAATGTTTAACAAATGGTATAAATCCTATTAAATTCTGCGTAAAATGAGTGGTTGTTGAAGATAATACGTCAAATATTTCTAAATTATTAAGTGAGAAAGAGAAATAAAAATTAGAAATATTTATCCGTTATCGATTTATTAAAATTCAAAATATATTTTACCTATTGTCTCCAAATATTACTTATTTTACAGGGTTTACAGTTTTCGGATTCTATTTTTAGTTTCCTGACGTTAAAAAATAGCATTAGGAGTAAATTATTAGGAGGGCATTATTTTCCTAACATTAGGTTTCGAATAATTAGTAATCGTTCATATAATTTTTAGGTTGATAAAGACAAGGTTGAAGAGAGCTCACAGGAAACTCAACAAGTAGTGTCAAATCCAGGAAGCTTTCAACCAGGAATGTACCCCAATAATAACAACCAGCATCAAATCTTGCATTCTTTCTATCAGACAATGCAGGGAAATGCACATGCTACGAACCTAGGAGGCTTTCAAGGATTTGTACACCCAAATACTTATCCGTTGCCTACAGTTTTACATACAGTTAACAAGCAAAACATCCACCCTGTTCATTCCTTCGTTCATATGCCAGTTCATCCACTCTGTGAGCAAAATATTCACTCAATTTCTCCTGAAGCATCAAGCTCTCGTCAGGAAGCAGATATCAGTCAACAAAGTAAGGAAATGACAAATCAAGGAGCCATTCAACAGAATAACATACCCACACATCCATATCAGCAAAATGCTCAGTTTAATTCTAATGGAACATCAGGCTCTCATCAGGAATTGGATATTAGGCAACGGCAATCACGTTCTAATCAGGAATCAGAATTCGTCCATCACACATCGGGTTCTAGTTATGGTGAGGCAACTATGTATACAAATGAAAATCGAATGTACAATCGTCCATCGCCTATGAGCAAAGTGAGTATCGTATGGTATTAAAAAAACGTAACAAAATCAAAATTCAAAAGTTACTTGGATTATAGTCTCAAAAATATTAGGGAAAAACTAATATTTTTCGCGGAAAGTGATTGCGCTTTATTTTTTGAGAATTGTGATAGTTTCACGGGACAATTTATCTTTCAAATTACGTGTTTATCATAACTTTGTCGTAATTAAAAATACGTTAAAATCTTATTTTTGATTAACATGGGAGCTAACAGTAATATAAAACTTTAAACTCATGTTTCTCAAAATTAGGTTTTCGGCACTTTTAACTTTGAACCCTTTCAATTTGGCGAATTTGTTATCTAAAGAGGTCTGAGACCTTTCAAAATGTTTGAAATTTAATCAAGAATATGCTCATTTAGGTAAGTCCAATAGTGCCAAAGTGGCCTCTTTTCATGCGGACTTACATATTTTATAGAACGCGATGCACAGTTAAAATAACATTTTTACAGTTTTCATAATTAATCAAGAAAACGCACAAATAGAAAACGTGTTTTTTTCTTGGCAATGTTTCACAATATATTAATTTTAGTTGATTATTCAAAGGAGTCATAAACATTGAAAAAAATTAATTTCAAAGTTGAAGCCTAAAATGTAACAATTTTACATTTTTTAACCATTAATTTCTAGAAAGCAGATCAATTATTTTAATTTCAAAAATACTTTACAAATAAGTATTTTTTATTAACTGTCATATGATCAGCTTACTTTTTAGTTTTATATTGTAGAAATATAAAAAATGTTATCTGAAATATTGAAGATTGTGGTAATACTGATCTCAAATACCAATAACTTGGCCCCAGAAAAAGAGAAAAATTTAATTTCGGTTTTAAACGTTAATTTTCTTTTTTCTTTCTTCAAGACTAAATCTTCACGTTGGAGAACGATCTATTGAGCAAATTAAACCACATAATATCGTTCTCCAACGTGAAAATTTAGTCATGAAAAAAGAAAGAAAAATTGAGGGTTAAAACAGAAATAAAATTGTTCTGTTTTTCAAGGGCTAAGTTATTGGCCTTTGAAATCGGCGATATTACCTTAATCTTTAATATTCCAGGTAACATTTTTTGTATTTTTACAATATAAAACTAAAAAGTAAGCTGAACATATGAAATTAAACTGTTCAGATTTCTATAAATAAAATGGTTAAAATTACGAAATTTTGACATTTCTTGCTTCAACTTTGAAATCAATTTTTTTCACTCTTTACAGCATTTTTATTTATTTTATTAAATAAAATTAATAAATTAATATATTGTGAAGTATTCCCAAAAAAGAAACACATGTCTTTTAAATATTTGTATGTTTTCTTAAGTAATTACGACAACAGTGAAAATGTCATTTTAACCGTTCACTGCGTTCTTTAAAATATAATAATGAAAGAAATGAAGGTAATTTTTAACAATTTATGTCAAAAATGTGTTGTACAGTCATTAGATATTTTGCACTAAAACTATCAGTATTTTTAAAAAATACGTCGCAATCACTTTCCGCAAAATTTAATGACCCATTAATTTTTAAAAACAGTAAAGTAATATAAAACCTAATTCAAAAATTGTGTTTAACAGAGTTTTAAAAAATTAACAGTCTGAGAATTTATTTTTTTTAATTATTAATAAAATATTCAAACTCTTTAAAAAATTATGTTAAATTTAACAAACAAAAACAAACATATATCCCAAGTAAAAATTATGCTGCTTCAATGATTCTTATATTAAAAATAAATGTTCTATTAAAAGAAACCGAAAATTTCAAAAACATCAAAATCGATAAAACAAGGCTTATACTCTTTGTTCTTAACAAGATAAACATTATTCACCTAGAAATATTTTTGTTTCACTGTTCACGCATATAAAATTCTAACTGTGTGATATAAATACGTGAGACATGTTAAGATTTTATTCTCTAATTAATAAAATTGGTATTTACAATAAATCTTTTAAAATAAAATTGAGAGTTCGTGCTCAGTTTTTTTAATTATAATACAATAATAATAATAACAATAATAATAATAATAATTGTAAATATAATTTTAATTTTCTGGTCACGTTTATTAAATATTCTTCTTGAAATCGTTTCTTTTTCAAACGTAATGTATATTATAATTTTTTTGACATAATCTTCACTTCTTTAACTAAATTTAATTGTCTTAGTTTTAATTTTTTCATTTGGCAAGTTTTTATACTGCTTTTTTAAAACAAATTTAAAAAAAATTAAAATTAATCATGTTTCTAGAGTTCGGAACGTTCATTTGAACGAACTGCTTTCTTTTCGTTTTAATTTTTTAAAAACTTGGTGTTTTAATTAAAATCGACAATTATTATAAAACAATAGTAACTTCAAGACTAATAACTTTTACATGAAATAATATTTTAGGACATATCTGAATTTTTAAAAATTGTAGATTAAAAATGTCGTTCATTTGAACGTTTGGAACTTAATCTGAATAAATTGATAATAAAGTCAACAAAATTTAAGATTTTTTATGCCGTTTAACAAAATTTAACAAATTGTAATAAAAAATAGTAAGTGCTGTAGGTCTACGTAGAATATTTTTGACAAAGACTCGTTTATTAAAAAAAATTGTAATTGTAACAAGTGTAGCTACACAAAAGAATTTTCAATTTATCAAAATTTTAAATTCATAAAAATAAAAAAATAAATATTAAATAAATAAAAAAAGTAGAACTGAAAAATAGAATTAAGGAGGATTTCAATAAAATAAAAAGTAAATAAAATATATGAGTTCCGTTTAAAAAATGTACTTATATAGGCCAATCGTTCTTCTTTATGAAATAAATTTTTTTTTGTAATTTATTCAATTGTATTTTATGGAAAATTATAGAAGAAGAAATCATATTTTTGATGAAAATGCTGTATATAATTTGATTGAATATATCTGAAAATTCCTGTCTGATTTCAGATTGTAATGTATGTAATAATTCTACCAAATTTTGCTAAAATCAATCAACGTGTCTCGTTATTTTTTATAGAATAAAGAATGATATACACACAAATATCTTCATATTGGTTGAAAACATTGAAGTAAATCCATATTAGATGAAAAAAGTGAGTCACTATAACCTGTTTTTCTAAAATCAAAAATTGCCTTGATTACAAATCCTTTTTTCTCAGCAAACAATGGATAATAAAAATAATAATAATTTTTTTCTAGGATATTAAAGGCTATATTGATGCTTCCATGAGAAGGATGAATGAGAAACTGAACAACTTTGAAAGAAAAGCAGAAAATGAAAGATTAAACCTAATAAAAAGAATTAGAGATCTTGAAATCGATGTGAGAAGGATCAAACTTGATAATCGGGAGATGGATAAGAAGAAAGAACAAGAAGCGCAATGGGAAAGAGAGTTGGAAAAAAGAAAAGAAATTGAAAGAAATAAGGATAGAGAAATGGAGAGAGAAAAAGATCGAGAAATGGAGAAACAGCTGTACGAGTGGGAGAGAAACAGAAAATATATGCGGAAATTTTAATGTAGAGAGGTAGTCTGAGAAAAACGTGCTCTTACACTGAAGAGCAGAAGTTTTAATTTTTGTTTTGATTTGATTATCACATATTTAAAAATAGTGTTGTTTTGTTAACCAAAAATGTTTCTCTTTATAAAGTATTTAATGTAAGCAGAACAAATTTGTTAGTATTTTACAAAGAGTTTTCTAAAATCATTCTATAATTAAAAATTAAACATGTAATACATTATTAATAAACAATCTGAAATTACTTTACAAAAGTTTAAAATAAAAAAGAAATCTAGATGCAATTCAAAATTTGTCTTCAGTTCTACTTATTTCTAAATAAATTCTCCAATATGTTGTATCAAGTCAAACTTATTGCAACATAAACAAAGTTAGTCTGAAAATCTGTAGAACTAGATGCAAACTTTACAACTGAATTCAATTTCTGTCTATTTAAAACTTTTTTAGATCAATTCTGTAATTTATTAATATTCACTCAATTGAATGTTCAATTATGTTCATTAATAAACTTATTAAGATTATCGGTTACTTTAATTAATAAAATACTAACAGATTTTTCCGGCATAGAAAAGCTACAGAAGATTATTTTAAAAAAGTTTAAAATGTTATTTAGAGTTTGGTGGTCTTATTAACGATAACGCTCCCAACATCGATAAGAAATGTGCTCAGCCCGTTTTGAGTTTGTATCTAATACAACTGTACTGTGTTTTTTTGATTTTATTTTTCGAGCCTTGAGCAAAACGTGTTCGTTTCTTAGATGTAGGCATGCAGAAATAAATTTAGTAGTAATGTACCGAAATATTTATATGGTCGAAACATAAAAAAGTGTCATATTATAATAAAAAAGAACTTTTAGGTTCTTTTTTTAGAATATTTCATCCATCTTTTTATATTAGTCAAATGATATGATTCGATTTTATTAACAGTTTTATTTAATTTTATTGACAATTTTATGTTATTGTTTATATAAATAGAATTACTGAGACTGTATAATACTACTAAATTCTTAGTTGGTCGTTTGCTTATGTAAAACTACTACATACAAAAAGTTACTTTTTCAAAAATAAGTTCAAAAGATATTTGGCATTTATTGTATTCTGATAATATAACGTTACCATGGTATAAAGAACTCAAAAGCTGTTTCTTGATATTTGTAACCAAATTATACGTATTACGTTTTTCAGTTCGTGTTTTTATATGTAAAAATTGCAAATTTAAAAATTTTCAAATAAAAAACTTGCAAAATATTTTGTAAAATACAAATTCTTTTTGCTTTTGCGATATTTATAATTGTGGTGTTTAAAATAATTTTCTTTAATTACCTATTTGTTTATGAACATTTAATCTAATCCCTACTAAAAATATCCATAAAAATCCTGTTCCCCTAATAAATTATTTTTTTTTAAAAAAAGGTTCTCTGAAATCTTTCAAAATAAGTTATTTAGTAATGTTATAAAAGTTCTTAATTTTTGCTAGAATTTAAATTTTATTTCCGCAGAATTATTGGCTTTTATGATATTTAACAATACGAAATTTTTAAAATAGAAAACAATTAATTATTCTTTGCCATTTTTATTTCATAATTAAAGATAAAATTATCATTTACCGACTGAAATTGTGATGCACCAAGTGCAGGATTTACTTAGTTGGTCACTTTTGCAGAGGGCGCTACTGAACTCTTCCTGAATAGATCCGAAAAACAACACATTACACATCAAATCTACAACATTTCCGACATTTTATCACTCAATATCATAAAATCAATAATTATAAATTTTTTTGCTACAAAATTATTAATAAAGACCAGAAAGCCGTTTATTAACATCTACTTTATTATCTCCTAGAATATTATTACAAAATTTCTTTTATTTTGGAAGTAATCCGGCCAAATAAATTTTAGCAAAAAAAAGTTTTTTTAATCAAAATTCAATATAATGACCAGAGATCCATTTATTGAGATCTACATTTTCATCTCCTAAAACATTATTAACAAATTCCCTTTAGAAAATAAATAATCCGGCCAAGAAATTTTTTCAAAAAAAAAAAATTTTTTTTCTTAAATTAAATTAATGACCAGACAGAGATTTATTAGGTTCTCCTTTTTCATATCCTAAAATATTATTTAAATATTCTTCTTACTTCGAGAGAAATCCGGCCAAAATATTTTTTCATTTTTTTAGCAGTTTTGTGATCTCCGTATTACATGCCCTTAAATAAGGTTATTAAAAATAGTAACCATAAAAACTTTTAAAAAAGCATGCACACTTATCAAGGTGGTTATTATCTTCATGATCATAATAATTATCATCTTCAACGTTGTATTCAATCATGCTGCTCTAGACATTAACTAATTAATTGTACACCGAAACTTCGTCGACGTATCTTTATCTATACTAAATTTAAAATATTGCTTAATTTAATTATTTCATTAAATATACTTTTATTAAAACATATGCTAAAAATATACATTTTAACCTATATGACTTGTTTTTATTAAACCTATCCTAATTAGAATAAGTTTCATTTTATCAGAA
>WNHD01002211.1:0-16637 GCA_011057455.1 Ganaspis sp. Gsp50
TTTTCAAAATTATCGTTTTGTTCAACGGTAACTTTGCTTTTCACGGTTTCCGTTTTCTCTAAATTATTTGCGTTGTTCACGTTATGTACGTTTTTCGCTTCTGTTTTGTTTTCGTTTGCATAATTTGTACCATAATGAGTGAGTATCATTACCTGATGTTTGTTTGCAATCTCCCTGATGTAAGAAACGAGACTGTTCAATTTCTTCGGTTTCCTCGTCAACTCCTCATTTTGCACTTGAGTAGTATTCGAAAAATACAATAAACAGATAAAAAAGAAAAAAATTTGGTTTGAAACAGCAAACATTCTGTTACCAAGAATGACACTTGTAGGTAATGTGTGCGCTTTTATCAAAATATGGAATAGTTGTGCATACGTGGTGTATACGATGGATTTTTATTGACACTGTTGCAACAATAAAGATCGACATTGATACTTCATAAAAACAAACAATAATGCAATTGTAAACTTTATTGCTTTTTGAAACATTGAATATTAAATATAGTTCAATACATATTTTTTACAAAAATTTCTTGAAATTTTCAACTTTCATATATAAAAATCTTCTAAATTCTGAATAAAAGAAGGTTAAACTGAAGTACTTTCGATAGTTTTCGAAGCAATTGTTGAGAAAATAAATGAAATAAGGAAATAGACTCTATGGAAGTTTTTAAAAAAATGTTGGTCAAGCAATGAATTAAAATGTTTCCGTTTGATAACTATAGTAATTTAATACAGTTTTAAAATAGCCTCTCTGCAATTGTAATTAATACATGCAATTTTTCCTTCTTCAAATAAGTTTCAACAACTTCCAAAATATTGGGAAACAATTAGAAAGTAAGTTTTCAAAAAGCTTGATTTTTTATTTAGTGAACAAAACTTATCCATTTGATGGTTTTTTTCTTTTACCAGTTTTGTACAATTTTCTTATATAAAATCAACATTTTGATATGAGGTAATGTTGTGCTAAATCTTTTATATTCTGCACAAAATTCACCCTGTAGGTTGGATAGTTTTATTTTTACCTGTCGTATATAATTTTCTTATATAAAATGTACATTCTTCATAATCAATATGAAATCGACAGCTAAAGCGTGTTTTTTTATTTGCACTATTTTTATACAATTTTCTAATATAAAATGTACATTTTTTATGAATAAGCACCCAGTGAGAGAGACAATCTTGAAAATAATAGGAAATTTTACTCTTCAATTAGAAAATTTTGTTTTTTTCTATTTTCTTGATTACAATTTTTTGCCTATTTAAACCTATTCTCTGCAATAATCAACTTTTAGGGCTGATGGAGGATCAACACCGTGACTTAACCTCAAACTAAACAGTGGTATTAAAGAAAGAATAGAAATATAATTAAAATTGATTTTTACAAATTTCGAAAATTTTAGTTGTACAATGTTTATAAAAAATAGTTTAAACCAAAATTTATTGTTGAATAACAATTATTAAACATTTTGTGTTTTTTTTCCAACTTAGAAAATAATTGCAATTTTTATCGTATTTTAATAAAGAATCATTTATTTTGTTCTTCGAATGATTCTCTAGAGTTCTGTTTAAAGTGTTTTGTTTAAGAAATATAAACAATAAACTTTTATTTTTTATTTTAAATAACTTTTGAATAAATCAGAATTTAAAAATTCAACGAACGCAATTATGGAGAATCTTTGAAAGAGTAAAAATTGTTATTGCTTATAAGTATAGGATGAAAATTAGAATTGTTTACTTAAGTTTAAAGAAAAGGCACAAAATGTTAAATAATTATTACGTGGTAACAAATTTTGGTTCAAACCAATTTTTGCTAAAAATTGTACAACTGAACATTTTGAAATATGTTAAAATCAATTTTAATTATATTTTTCTTCTATATTCAAAATTATTGTATAGTTTGAGGTTATATCATTGGGTTCAACATCTTTAATTCGTCAGAGACGTGGCCAACGTGCTATACTTAAGCAACACTATTGAATTGAACATACCTTTATATTTAAACTTATTTGAGTATTTTCTAATTCAAAACAATTTTAGTGATTTTGAAACCCATGACATAACCTCAAATTAAACAGTTTTAAATATAGAATAGAAATATAATTAAAGTTTATTTATTTATTTGCAAATTTAACTGTGTTTCTAAAATTTTTTTGGAATTTTCTTTTTTTTGTTCGATTAGATATGAGAAAAGCTAAAATGTTATTCATATTAGAAACACTACACTTCTATGGATCAATATGAATTTTGACAAAAAGCGTGCCTCGATTTTCATTCGTTTAAAGAAAGAATCGTGTCTCATGTATTTGCAAATTTAACTGTTCCTGAATTTTTTTTTTTAATTTTCTTTTTTTTAATCGACTAAGTATAAGAAAAGCTAAAATTTTATTCATATTAGAAACACTACACTTTTTTTGATCAATATGGATTTTAACAAAAAGCGTGCATCAATTTTTATTTTTTTAAAAAGAAAAATCATGTCTTACGTATTTGCAAATTTGACTGTGTTCTTGAAATATTTGTTGAATTTTCTTTTTTTGTTCTCGATTAAGTACAGTCAAAGCTCAATAATTCGAATCTCGATAATACGAAATTTTCGATAATTCGAATCCATGGAACAGGCGTTTGACATTTGTATCTTAGCCCATGTAAAAAACTCTCGTTAATTCGAAATTGAATTTTTTGAACTCTAGATATTTCGAATTTTTCGAGATTTTCAAAGAGGCGCATGTATATGCAAGTAATGTTAAATCGGCTTGATAATTCGAAACCTTTGTGAATTGGGTTTCGAAAATTCGAAATTCTTTCCTTCGTACATTACGTATCAACAACATGAATATGTTACATTCTTGAACTGATTAGTTTAATAATAACTTCGGTTTCAGTTAGTGTATGAATAAACCTCGTAGCTCTAGCAAAGTTTTATTGAAGTATAATAATATTGTTTTCTAATATGCTTGATAAAAAATTTGCCAAGTTGAGTCCTCAGATGAAGAAGCAAGTGTAATGGAAAATATAGGAATTCCTACACTTTCACAGGCAACAGATTATATTGAAAAATTAAAGGTATTTGTTTTAGGTCAAAAGTATCAAATTGGCACATATTCTTGAGATTTTAAAAAACTGCTCAAAAGGAAATGTAAAAAATTACATTTTTCTATTTTATCGCACTCAAGATTGAAAGAGATGCGTGGCTCACAATTAGCTTTAAGATTGTGGTGGAAAATTTTCTGGGGAACCATAAGAGTTCGGATTATAAAAAAATAGTAGCAGATACGGTAAAAAAATTTGGAAAACTGGGTTGCCTTATGAACCTAAAATTACATTCCTTCACTGATAGAGAAAGGTTAGTTGATTTTGTCAACTAGCTGATGCTTGGAAGGATTTCACTCAAACTGTCAACCAAAAAGTGTCACCGACTCATTAATGTGTTCAGATTGCCAATCAAGAAGTGCTAATTTCACAATACAGATTGTTGATTCTTTCATTAAATTGCTAAATTACATATCTCAGTTGTCTGTATCTATATTACACATACATAATATTGCTAATGTATATACAAATATGGGTGTATCAATTCTTTTTCTATATTAGTGCTGGAATCGCACACAGAGTTTTTTCTGAAAATCTGGGAGACTGCTGTGAGGAACATAGAGAACGATTCCACCATGATATTAAGGAAATTAAACGCCGATATAAATCAACATGAATAATGAAAATACGATGGCAGTGGAGAAATTTTGAGTTATTTTGTCTTTTTAGCAGTTTTTTAAGTTTCTCTATAAAGACTGAGCTAATTTAATTATTTTGACAGAAAATTTACAATCAGAGCGATAAAATACCTCGAAATAAACCAACTTGGTGACCCGGCAGAGAAAAAATGGAAAATTTTGAACTTTTTTTCTCTTGGTTAGTATTTTTAATTTATCTGAAAAATTTGAGCCAATTCAAGGTAAAGAAATACGTCGAATTAAGCTAGCACAGTTACTCGGAGTGAATAAAGGAGACATATTTAGTTTTAATTTTTTGACCCTCTCAAACAGAAGCAGTTCAGTTTTATATCAAGTTTCGAAAGCGAAAGATCCAAATTAAATCTCGCAATCGAACGGTCCGTAATAAACAAGAAAGAATACAAAGAATTCTACAAAGTTCTGAACAAAATCTGTAGTAAGAAAATGCTTTTAAAATTATAAAAACTTATACAAGACAAACCTTTAGTGGATTCTCACACATTGAACGTCCACATCTTGGTCTTTGAATATCACAAACTTCTTCAAGAAACTCGCTTTGTTTTCCTTCTTGACATAAACATCGTTCACATCCAACGAAATTGCTGTAACTGTGATAAGAAAATACATTAAATTTTATTTTCAAATTAAGAAAATATAAAAAAATGTTTAACTAACAGTTATTTTTAATATAGGTACATGATTTTTTTAAAACATCAAGAGATTACTTGAACGATGTCATTAAGTAGGTAATAAGAACCAAGTGGGAAATAGACCATTCGCCAAATCTTGGTTTAATTGGACAGCACTCCGAAAGTTACAATTGTTATATGAAAAAATGTAATCTTTGTCCTTGTTTCAGGGAAATTGCTAAAGAATTGAAAGATGTTCTCTTCAAGAATAATATTAACATGAATTATAAACAATTGATTCACACAGATCGCTCTATCATAGAATCGATTACGAATTATGAATTCACGTCATAGCCTTATTACACGCAAAAATGTCTTCTTGAAAAACGCAGGAAATTTTTCAAAATTATTGGATACAGGTGGGACGATTATTCAAGAACTTTTATTTGTTTCATTTATTATTACTTAATTTTCCGGAGATTGCAGCGGTATTCCAAGATTGAGAACTTAATTATTTTAAAAAGTTCTTTTAAATTAATTATCTTGTATTCATTTCTTTCCATTTCCTGTAAAACCTGTTCCTGCTTCCTGAGTCTTCGTGGGATAATTATTTTTAAACTGAGGATAATTGGGACGCCTGTTATCATCTTGCAGAAACTATTTATCGACTGAGATAGTATTAAAAAACAATGAAGGAGAGTCTTCGTTAATTATTAATTTTATTTACAACATCTGGATCGACAGGAGATTTTGATACGAGAGTACCGGGAAATTCAAATCCCCGCCAAAAGTTCTGAAGATCGGACTTAAAACGTAACTATGGAAATATTGGACTTAGTTTTGTTTAAAACAAATGAAAAGCGCGGAAAAAAATCACTGAAACAATCAAGGAATCGTCCTCTTTCGTCGGCAACCTCTGGAGAGGCAACATCTAGTGAAGACTAAAAATTTAGTTTAATTAAAATAGTGTTAATATGTGAATATTTGTGTTCGGACTACCACTTCCTTCCTGTCTTCCTGTATTAATTCAAGCTGTTTTGATGAGCGATTATCTTATTTGCAAAAATTCGATCCAGAAACTATTTAATTTGAAATTTATCATTTGTTTGGTGTTGCTAAGAAGCAACGACCATTTTGAATTTCATTTTGACTCTGGATTTGTTAATTGAATTTTCTATCCCTGATTTCTCCTTATATTTTGAAATAACTAAATAATATTGCATTTCCTTTAATTTCGTTTGCCGATTAATTGTTTCGACCGTTTTTGGATTAATTAATAATTCAATTCCGTTAATTACTGTTTTGACCCTTCCTAAAATGAATTAATTTAATTAAATTAAATATGGAATCCTTCAATTTTAATCTTTAATTAATTAATTAATTCCCCTATTAATTGTTTAGATCCTTCTGGAAATCCAATTTATTTCCCAATAATTGGAATATTTTGTACACTCTTAATTATGCAATTGTTAATTGAGATTCGTTAATATTTTGACCCTTTATTTTAAAAACTATAATTGATTAATTTCCCTTTTTACTGTTTTGACCACTCCCTTATTAATTAATTTATTAATTTAATCAATCTTGGAATACTGTGCCGAAAGAGCACAGACCATCTAGGTTTATTTTCTTGATTAATTGTCAATTCCATTTGTATTTGAATCAATAATTTTTATTAAATTTGAATTTAAATCTTTTAATTACTTGTTTTATTTGATATTCATTCAAATCATCCCCTCTACCATATCCAGGTTTGGAGATTGAGTAGCTGGAGATTTTGTCGTTGTTTATTTGAATCTTTTATTTTTTTTTAATTGATCAAAGCAGATATGGCGCCCGGCAACTATTTTATTTGCTTATGAATTTAAGTTATTGTCTTTTTTAAAAAATAACGGTTACAGTTTATAGTAAACGTTGAGCATAAATTCAAGAAATGTTTAGCAGAAACTTAAGGATAGTGTATGATTTCTATTCTCATAAGTTAACTTGCAGCCTCATCGAAATTCAGAGACAAAGTATCTGAGTTTTTTAAGCACAAATTCTTTTCGTGTACTCTCATCGCTAGTGTTCACCAGAAAAATAATTAAGACTTAAAAAGGAAGTGCTAAGAAATCTAATAAAAAATTTCATGCACGTCTTTATTTTTAAAAATTTGGAACTTACGAAATACTTCTTTTCTGATTTGTAAATTCTCGACCGTGTATTCTGTAATTCCACTCTGAAATTCCAACCTCTTCGTTATCTAATAAAATTGCTTTTATTTTAACCGATTTCATAGGTAAACGAATATTAAAAATTCTATTTTTGTTTGGTAAAACAACTACATCCATTTGACAAGGAATCCTTTCTAAGTGTGGTACTGCTTCAGATGTAAAATTCCAATTATCTGGATCAGCCCAAAATAGTTTTCCTTCTCGAGACCACGTTCCAATTCTTTTATTTGTTTGAAGCAAATCAGTAACCTGTAATTAACAGAAAATAACGATCATCAGATTGTAAAATTAACCAATAATACAGACAATTTTTATTATATTTATTAGTATTCATAAAACATATTTTATATTTCTCTCTAGATATCTTCTGATTACTAAAAAACAATTATAAATAATTATAGGGAATTGTTACGGGTGGAATTGGAGTAGGTTTGAATGTGTGCTGGTAACCTAGTTAAATGGCTAACTTAAACAATTTGGAAGGAAGGAACGCTATGGATATGGATCATGGACCCTCTACAGAACAAGCAAGAAACAATGGACGAAGACTTGCTCTTCTAGAAGCCAACGCTTGGGAAAGCTTGTTTCGACTCTTGAAAAAACTGGTAATGTTCTCTGCTTACGTAGAAAAGTCTCTGGTGTTTATTGAACAAGATTAGCTTAATAATAACCCGAGACGAGTGGAAAATCAGATAGCGAAGGTAGTAGAATATGGCATCTCCCTAGAGGTAACTGTAAATGATGTCAAAGAGAAGTTTCCTAAGAAGATAAGAAAGGTCCTCCTGAGAGAAGAGCCAAATCGAAACACCTTTCAAACACAAGAGATAGGGGTCAAACGAGAATGGTAAGCTGCCTATAGAACCTTCTACATCCTATTGCGAGGTAATCAGGTCTGAATAGGGAGAGAATTAGGAGAAATACACAATTATGATAACAAAAAGACGGAAAAGCAGCAGAAACAGGCTGCCGAAATAGAAACAAGATGAAAATGGGGGAAAAACCAGTAAAAAATCAAGAAGGAAAATTGACGCTATCAGCATATCGATAAAGGACAAAGGCTCCTATGATGATGTCTGGAGGCAAAGGAAGACAGTGGTAAACCGTGCTAAAAAACAAAGAGGTCCTGTCCATTCGGAGGATAATGAATTATAATACACTCGTCGTATTCAAGAAAGTTCAAAATATGTCGAGTGTCAGCGCTGAAACTATGCCCGCACCGCTGAAACTCGCAGCAAAAGCAGACGTCTCGCCGATGGTCACAAAACGATCTATCGTAATTTGGGCTGTGAATCAGACCGCCGACGAGACGGAGGTATTAGAGGTGGTGAAGAAGACACTGGGCAGGGCCGAGTTGGAGGCGGTGAACTATTGAACATGGTCTCGTTAATGACTAGATATATTAGTCTCTGTGGGCACACCTACAATATGCGATTCACCGTTGATGCCTTAGAAACATGTGCAGACACCTCAAGACGTGTCCGGTCGCCAATCACCAATACTGGACATGGATGGACATTACACCAACGTTTTTCCATTGTCTATTCGATTAGCTTAATTAGGATAAAATATTCTCAATTAATCAACCTTATATTATTATATTATTTATGTTAAATTTATGATTATTTTTAGTTGATACAACCGATCAAACACATTTAATTCCTCCAGGCGTCTGCAGCCGACTTCCTTAAATTTAGTACTCAAATTTGTCTGGAACAATACTCCAGAAAAAGGGGAAACTGCAGGAAACCCTTTTTGAGTACCCACAATCTAATTCTAATTTTCTTACGCTGTTTAACATTATTTTAAATTTAATATACACCAGAAACTTGATTTAGCGGTCGTTAAATGCCCTTTCCACGAAATCATGCCTTCTTTCAAATGCGTATAAGCACACACACAACCACGGTTTCATGTGTGCACCAATGAAAACAATTGTTACGTCATTCTCGATTTAGCGGTCTACCCCCGAGCCGACCGCTAAATCAAGTTTCTGGTGTATTTATTTTCGCGCATTAGACATTATATAATTCATTATTTTAAACTTTTGTTTCATTTTCTATCTTAATTTATTCCAACTTTAATTTTCTCCATTTAGACCATTTTTTCGGGGAGATTTTCGAGACTACTTCCACATCAGTTTTGTGTATTGAACACACGTTGAGACTTCCTTGTGCCAAGGTTGTGCTGTCGAATGGAACATTCAGACAAAGGTGACTTGAAAGGCCGAGATTCGCCAGGAAAACATGGAAAGAAGACCTCCAAATTGTGTATGCTTTACCCTTCATTAAGTGAGGACACCGGAAGCCGCAATGACACCTTACGTAGTTACGCAAATGATGTGCCAACAATGTTGGAGCGAAATCCCAAGGAGTTACATGCCCTCAGAAAAGTGTCTCCATTGCAGAATACGCTATGCTGAAAATTGGAATTATTTTTAATCTCGTTCCTTGGATGTCGAAAAAATCATTTAGCCAGTACTCTGAGAAATTTGCAAGACCTTACGCTATTTTTGATTCTATTTAGATTTACCTTTTTATAAATTTTCGATCTTTCTTTAGGATTTTAGATTCTTAAAACATTGACTACCTTTCCTCAATACATAAAATAACTTTGCGTTTGACTCAAAATAAAATAATAATTTGTATAAATAAATTTTTTATGTAAAATAAATAAAACATAAAAGATAAAGAAAAAGTACAAGAGTTTATTCGTTTTTTTAAGAAAAAGGGGGGGATGGAAGATTCAAAAGGGGGAATTCATTCAAAGAATTACAAAAGGAGAGAAATTACAATTAAAACTATTCAATTTTACAAGAAAGAAATTCCTGGTTTAGTTTTGTGAGAAACACGAGAGAAATAAAACTTCTTCAAAGTATTGCCCAGGGCGTATAAGGATCTCCTATTAAGTTATTTTTTATAAAGTGAAAATAAGAAATAAAGAAAAATAAAAAGGGTAGAATAAAGTGAAAAAAGGAACTGATACTGATAAGTAGGAATTTAAAAATTAAAAGATGAAAAGGTTTCTCTTAGGTTAGTTTTGGATTGAGGTTTTCTTGAGAGAGAGAGAAAGAGAGAGAGAGAAAGTTAAAATAAAGAGAGGTACAGCGCATCTTTAAAAATCCCGGAGCATAATGGTCCTATGGGAACAGACATGAATAATGTTTCACTGTCAAAATTTTAAAAATTCGACTAAAAATAGTAGTCGTTTTTATTTTTATTATCTATTATATGTTTTATTATATTATTGTATTTGTTTTTTGTTTATTTTATTGTTTATTTAATTCATTTATTTTATTTTTTTCCCTCCCCCTAGGAATCACAAGACCTTGTAGTTGGTGGGGGAGCTTAAGGGACCCAGCGGACAACGGCTCTGTCTGAGCTGAACTATTCGATGGTGATCGAGGGGTCGTATTCCACGAAAAGGAACGGCATCTCGGAAACCAAACTTTACGTGTTTCACCTGGTTGACCGTTAGGGGCGCGAAAGTCAGAGTAGTATCAGTAAAGGAAGTGACTTTTAGGACATTGACAGCGATGTCAAATGACTACTAGGATCGAAAAGAGTTGACGTTCGTGGGGTTCTAACTAAGAAGTGATTCTTTCAATTCCTCGGTCAGGGAATTGGAACATTGAGGCGCAAGTCTCAAGACCCCCAATCCAGGATGTTTCCACCGTATAAATGGATGAATGGCACTAGGGAAACCAGATCCGCATGGTCATTGGGGAGTTTGTGTGGATGGGTTGAGCTGCGGCACTTCGCGACACGGGCACTGTAAAACTCAGATAAAGCCTTATCCTCATGTGGGGCTTGATATGGATTGACGTTTTAGTTCCCCAGTGCTCGTGGGATTTTTATGGATCAGTATAAAAACTTAAAAAGTGCAGATGTTGGTGGAGTAGAGCTCTCTTTAGAGGATAGCGAAACTAACACTCGCGATGGACCTTAATCTTCGAAGGGACATGAAAGTGGACCTAAAAAAAGAGAGGTGGGTTACGTAGGGAACTTGCTTAGGAAATTAACAGTAAAGGGTAAGAGACTAAGTAGGTCCTAAAAGAGAAGAATGAGATGCGAACGTCGTGAATCCATGAAAATGGATCTGGGACCAAGCGGATCAGAATCTAACAATCAGTCTGAAGGAGGAAAGGAATGCAAAACGCAAGAAGGATTCTGAAGAATCACCAGAACTCCGGAAGATACTAAAGAAAGATAAAGGGCCCAAGAAGGGAACCTTATCTTTTGCGCATGCGGCAAGGAAGTCTCTGCAAGGAGCCATTGTCGCAGAAGGGTATCTCGCAGTAGAGTTGGGTAGAGATAGTCTCGACAGCTACAGGGAGGCCGTTTGGGAGAAGGTGTTGACCTTAGAGAGAGGTCCATCTCCTACATTTGGAGAATTAGCGCTGGCTAAGGGAGTGCTTAGGGTGGAGTGCCTGGACACTGATACTCTGGAATGGCTTAACAACCATATACGGGGTATCAGTGAGGCAATGTGTAGTCCCAACCTAAAGGTTGTGGAGTAATCCGAACTCCAGAAATTAGTTAAGGTTGTAGCCTGGGTATCGGACAGACTGATAAAACGGGAATCTATCTTGATAGGTTCGGAGATTTAAAATCCTGGGATAGATACAACTTGTTGGAAGGTGTATTCGAGTGAGAAGGAAGCATCGAGTACCGGGGTAAATCCGGAGGGATGGACTCTCGTGATGGGGGGTGCCAGAGGCTGCAGTAGTAGCCCTACAGTCCCGAAGTCTTCAGTTGTGTCTCGGAACCAGCCAAATCACTCTTCGAGTGACCAAGCGGGTGATGGACCCTGAAGCGGAGAGACCAAGCACCGAAGAAGTATCAAAGGAGAGCGCCGGTCAGACATAAATGGTTGCCAGGGGTATCCAATGTACACAAACTAATTTGTATCACTATAAAAGCGCTTCAGCAGTATTAGCCAGGCGCCTGACAGAGATTCGGACAACCATAACCTTTATTTAGAAACCCTTGTATACAGGGGAACTATTAGAGGCCTATTAGATGGTGGATGTGGCGAGCTAGTTAACTCGCCGCTTGCATTGGTTCCGAGAGCATGCCTAATCTTCAAAGGATTAGATGCATTTTCTTTAACGGAATTTACTACTCGAAATTTCGCAGTTATTAGAGCTAAATACGAGGGAAAAGAAAGAAGCAGGAAAGAGGTTATTATAACCTCTGTCTACTTTCAAGGAGGGACGGATTATATTCCACCGGTCGAGGTAACTAGGCTAGTGGAATTCTGATGACAAAAGGAACTACCTTTGATATTGGGCTGTGATGCTAATGCGCACCATACCATGTGGGGTAGCTCGTATATCAATGGTAGAGGGGAGGAATTTCTAGATTTCTTATTAAATGTTGATTTAGACATCCTAAATCAGGGCGATGAACCAACATTTGTTATCGCAAATAGGAAAGAAGTGTTGGATTTAACGAGCTGCTCTAAGTCTGTTTAGGGGACTGTGCAAGACTGGAGGGTCTCTAACGGGATTTCGATATCTTATCACAGGCTTATTACATTTAGAGTAGAAGCAGTTGAACAGACGATAAGGTGGGATAGGCACCTGCAGAGGACTGAATGGGCTTCTTATTGTATGGACCTAAGGGACTCCTTGGGTTACTTCCCATCGAGGTAAGGAAACGCAGAGGAATTGGAACTTGCAGCTGATTACTTGTAGAGGAACACTATCTCCTCTTATGAAAGAAACTGTCCAGCCAAAAAGTCCGGTCAGGGAGGAAGGGCGAAATGGTCAAACCCCCGGCTTGAGGGAATGAGGCAGACAGTGAGAAGACTTTTAAATAAGGCTAAGAAAAGTAGGAACCAAGAAACTTGGGATTTATACCGAAAGAGGAGAGGGGACTACAAGAGAGAACTTGAGCTGGCAAAGGTGACCAGCTGGAGAAGCTATTGCGAGGTCATAAATAAAGTGCCTGAAGCGTCAAGGCTTCACAAAATTCTAGCTAGGGACCCGACTGCCAAGCTTAGGGCAATTCAACTCCCTAATGGGCGCTTTGTGCAAACTAAAGAGGAATGTCTGAAGCATCTGATGGAAGTTAACTTCTCAGACTTCAAGAAGGAGGAGGACAATGAGTTGGAGGGAGAATCAGGGTTCCCACGCACAAGTCGAGAGCACTGGTGTTTTGCCTAAAAAATTGTTACTCCAGAAGGGCTTAGCTGGACTATAAAATCATTTGAGCCATATAAGTCACCAGGGGGGTTGGTGTATATCCGGTACTTTTGCAAATGGGCCTGGAATACTTGAGGACCTCGCTGATGGAAATCATGAGAGCTTGCGTAGCTTTGGGATGTACACCAGAGTCCTGGAAAAGGATCAAAGTAGTATTTATCCCGAAAGCAGGTCGTTCAGGTTGTATTATATTAGGCAGGAATGTCTGCTGACCAAGCCTCTACATGTAGGACAACATGCATATAAGTTTGCATTCTAGGTTGAGATTGCTTTACCGGCAACGTAATCGTAGGTAGGATCGAGAGAGAATAGCAAACGGGAGGGTACGCGATAGGTGCCTTTCTTTTTACAAGCTTTTCCAAGCACACCTTGTAGAACAATTTGACAGGAAGCATAGAAATGTGGCGTGCACGATCCACTCATTAGGTAGATCAGAAATATGCTAGAAGATAGATGCGTAGAAACAGATTATGGCGAAGCTAGAATAAAAGGCTTTGTATCGAATGGATGCCAAGAAGGGGGAGTGTTATCACCCCTACTGTGGTGCATGGTTGCAGATGGGCTTCTTAGAAAGCTTAATAAAAAGGGATACTTTATGCAAAATTATGCGGATGATTTCCTTGTAATATTAAGAGGATTTGTATTAGAAGTAGGTACTCTTAGAATTGATGCAGACAGCACTACGCATTGTGAAAACATGAAAATATGGTGCGAGTATACAGGGTTGTCAACCCCTAGAGGATTATTTAGTAATCTTCACAAGGAAATACAAGGTTCCTGAATTGAAATGAGGTATATTTTATGGAAAGGAAATAGCAATATCCAGTTCGGTAAAGTATTTGGAAGTAATCCGGGATAAAAAGCTGAACTGGAAGGAGCATCTAGATTACCAGTATAATAAATTTCGTACTGCGTTTTGGATATGCAAAAGGGCAATTGGAACATCATGGGATCTTAGACCGAGTATGGTTCATTGGCTACACAGGATGGTCCTAAAGATTTCTGCATGCCGCAATTGTTTGGTGGCCCAGGACTAAACTCATTACGGTAAGTATGGGAGAAGACAGAATGACGAAGAAGGTTAAATTTAAACCAATATTCCAAGTTAAAATCCCACACAAGGATGATTGGAAGAAGGGCCTTCCCTTAACGGGAGACGTTTGGTACACAGACGGATCCAAAATGGAGTGCGGTACAGGGACGGGTATATACAGAATCATCGGCTGCACTAGAGTATCAATATCATTGGGACATTCTTCAACGGTCTGGCGGGCGGAGGTTTGCGCGGTGTTGGGCTGCGATCATTGTCAGATGGTACTTGAAAAGAGAACATCTGTGAGGCGGATTGAGATTTGCGTGGACAGCCAGGCTGCCTTGACTGCGATAAGAAGCCGAGTTATTGAGTCAAAACTAGTTTGGCAGTGCCGCGAGGTGTTAGCCAAATTAGGTTTGAAAAACAAGCTTTCATTAACTTGGGTACCAGGGCATTCGTGAATCAGGGGTAATGAAAGGGCAGATGTTCTTGCTAGGACAGGATCGACAACACCAATGATGGGACCAGAACCTGCGCTGGGCATTATGCCAAGCGGGGTGAACGGTGCCATCAATAGGTGGATTCAAGGAAGACATGAAAAAGTTTGGTTGCCACAGAGAGGGGAAGGCAGGCGAAAGAGTAGTTGAGATTAACTCTTAACATAGTTCGCTCGCATAGTTTTCTTATGCTCAAAAAAATCAGTTTTGAGAACCTTGGTTAGGTTACTCACCAGTCATGGACTTCTTAATTATCACCTACACAAAATTGGAAAATGTAGTTCACCATTGTGTAGGAAGTGTGGAGAAGATGAAGAATCATCGATTCATGTTTTGTGTCATTGCCTGGCTCTCGCGAGGGAAAGACATATGCGTTGGAGCAATGCTTTTGTGGACCCTAAGGATATTATGGACTTATCTCTAGAGGAGATCTCTAGAGGAGAAGAAGACAGTCCTCTAGGGAACCCGGAAGATTGAGCTAATTAGGACAGGTAGAATGGGTGTAAAACCTAAGTGCCTAGTTCCGCAAGGAAGCGCCGAATTATGCTGTTGACATAGAATAGAATAGAATTCCTTTATTTACCTTTGTGTCATTTTCATCAATCTTTTAATAAGTATCATTTTCTTATGTATAGCTATCCGTCATTCGTGGTGTATAGAATGCGTGTGTCGCGATTCGTGTCCCGTTTGATTTTATGTCATATGTGCCCTATTTTATTTATTCATTTTCAAATACATATTTTAACTTGTCTGACGTTAGAAATTTGTTTTATTTTATTTATTCGATCTGCTTCAATTAATTTGTATTTTTTTATTTAATTTATCTTTCATTTAATTGTTTTTATTTTATTTAATTTATTCATTTTAAAATACTTAACGCTTCAAGTTTTATTTTATAGACATAAAATTTGTTAAAATTAAGATAAATTTAGCGAAAAAAATTCAAATTACCTACAATTTACAATACTTGCAAATGAAAGTAGCTTCTGGATTTTTACGGATATTTGTTAATGGGGTGAACTGCCCTTAAAAATTTTTTATTTTCATTCAACTTTAATGGACGCAGATTATTATTCAACTTAATTAAATAAACAGTTTTAACAAACCAATTTTTTAAAAATAAAATTAGATTACAAGAGATATTTCTTACACTAGGGTGAATTACCCTTAAAGTATTTCTAGTTGCTACACAACAACAAAGTTAAATTATTGATTAAATCCAATTATCAGGATGTACTGAAACAAAAACTGTACTATTAACTGATTTCAAATGGCACATAATTTTTCAGGGATCCGTCGCACCCCCCGCCCCCCCCCAGTGGCGTATTTAGGGGAGGGGTCAAGGGGGTCATGACCCCCCACCCTATAAGCCATAGATTTATGAGAAAGAAAGAGATAGGAATATAATTCAATTTATTGCAATCTCTTTCTCCCTCACATATAACCTTCCTTAAAAAATGTACCTGGACACGCCCCTGCCATTCCGAAATAAATTAAAATCATCTTAAATAATTGGAAAATTAACAGGTTATATCCAAATTAACCAAGTGAACCGTTTTCAAGCATTAGTTAATAATAATGCAGAACTAGAAAAAGAAGAAAATGAGCCTGAAATTGAAATAAAACCCCCTCCAATTTTCATCCCTGATGTATTAAAAATTCAAACTTTGTTAAAAATGATTAATGTAGTTGCTAAAGATGGATTTATATTTATAGTTATTGTACAAAATCAAGTGAAGGTTAATCCAAAGAAAAGTACAGATTACACAAAGATAATTAGAGCATTGAATGATAAAAACACATCATTTCATACGTATCAACTAAAAGAGGAAAGAAGCTTCAGAGTTGTAATTAAGAACATACACCATACTACTGATTTACTAGAACTTAAAACAAAAATTGAAGAAAAAAGGCATAAAGTACTTAATATCTACAACAACAAAGAACGTGCCGCACAAGAGCCCCTACCAATGTTCTTTGTTGATCTCAAACAAAGTGATAATAACAAGGATATTTATGATATAAAATACCTACAATACACAAAGGTTCTAATTGAACCACAAAAAAAGAGGAATACCACAATGTACACGGTGCCAAAGATATGGACATACAAAAAAGTATTGTACAAGACAACAGCGATGCGTAAAGTGTGGAGATAATCATTGGACAAGCATATATGTTAAAGAAAAAAATACCAAAGCAAAATGTGTACTGTGTAAAGGAGATCATTCATGATGGTCAAGTGCGCAACGTTTATAACAAAAACGATAAAAAAAAAGATAATTTTTTCTTCTTCATTTTTTTGTTGGAAAAGACTGAAAATACATACT
>WNHD01002212.1:0-17185 GCA_011057455.1 Ganaspis sp. Gsp50
TTGTTTTAGGTATTTTTAAATATTTTAAAGCAATTTGAAGAAGGTCTGAAGTATTTTGTATTAGTTTCAAATATTTTGAAATATCTTTACGATATTTTAAGTGTTTTTAAATGTACTAAAGTATTTAAAAAAATTTTTAAATTGAAAAATATTTGGAAATATTTTGAAGTAAATTAAAGTATTTTGAATTAGTTTGAAACATTGTTAAGTATTTTTAAATATTTTCAAATATTTTAAAGACTTTTAAGTATTTTAGCTATTTTAAAGTATTTTAAAATATTTTGAATTATTGGGAAGTATTTGGAAATATTATAAAGAGATGTTAAATTTTTTTAACATATTTTGAAGCATTTGGAAGTATTTATAAATATTTTAAAGTAATTTTAATAATTTTTTATATTTTAAAGTATTTTGAAGTAGTCTGAAGTATTTTAAAGTAGTTTTAAGAATGTTGAAATATTTTAAATAAATTCTAAATATTTTCAAATATTTGGAAGTATTTTGAAACAGTCTGAAAGATTTTGAAATATTTTAAATAAAGAAATTTAAAATATTTTTAAATTTTTCGTAATATTGACATGTTAACTATTTTTAAATATTTTAAAGTATTTTGAAGTAGTCTTAAGTATTTTAAAGTAGTTTTAAGAATGTTGAAATATTTTAAATAAATTCTAAATATTTTCAAACATTTGGAAGTATTTTGAAACAGTCTGAAAGATTTTGAAATATTTTAAATAAAGAAATTTAAAATATTTTTAAATATTTTTAAATTTTTCGAAATATTGACATGTTAACTATTTTTAAATATTTTAAAGTATTTTGAAGTCTTTTATATCATTGGGAAGCATTTGGAAATATTTTAACTACTTTTAGATATTTTGAATCATTGGCAAGTATTTGTGAATATTTTAAAGTATTTTCAAGTATTTATAAACATTTTAAAGTATTTTCAAGTATTTATAAATATTTTGAAGTATTTTAAAGTAATTAAAATAAGTACTTAATTATTTTTTAAATATCTTTAAAATATTTTTAAATCTTGTTATATCTTATTTAATTCTGAAAATACTAATACTTTTAAAATATTTGAACTGTTTTCAAGTGTCTTTAAATATTTTAAATTCTCTTAAAGTAATATAAATGATTTTGAACTATTTTAAAGTGATTTTAAGTATATTTTAATATTTTTAAATATTTGTAAATATTTTGAAGTATTTTGAAGTATTTTGAAGTATTTTGAAGTCTTTTGAAGTCTTTTTAAGTCCTTTTAAGTGTTGTTAAATATATTGAAGTATTGGGAAGTATTTAAAAATATTTTAAAGCAATTTTGAAGTATTTCTAAATAGTCTGAAGTATTATTGTTTCAAAATTCTAAAAAAAACTTATTAAAAATTATGGGAAAAGGGGGAGAAATACTTCATTTTAGGTATTTTATGGAATTTTCTTTAAAAAAAGGGGATTAGGTAAAAAAATGAAATTAAAATGAACTGTGATCCCTTCATTTGTGAAATAAAAAACACCAATTTAGAAAAATATTGACCAGTTGGAAAAGAGTGTTTAATAATCGAAGTAATTGAAAAAGAATGTTTAATGATCAAAATAATTGCAAAGAATGTTTAATAATCAAAGTAATTGAAAAAGAATGTTCAATAATCGAAAAATCTAGATTGTAAAATACTGCAATGAAAACTGTTATTTCACTGGTATTATTGCATAAAATTATATTATCAATATGCCGACATGGATACAAGATTCTAATCGTAAAATTATCAATTCAGCTACAAGTGGATCGATCGCAATCGTGATATTAATTTTCATCAAATGCCATGGAGGTTTCTTGCAATAAATGGACCGTTCAATGTAGCAAAGCCATGAGTGGAATCATCACGAGAAAGCACTTTGTCGCGGGTAATTACACACCTGGCACTATAAGCAGAATAGAGAACAATGAGAAACTGTATATCTTCTTTTCTATTCCTCTGACGTTGAATTAGGTATCAAAATGAAAAGCTAGACACAGAAAATATGATGTGTAAGGTAGACAGACACACACATGTAGAAATATATATGATTTATAGAATATAATGCACAATACGTGTGCTATATTTCTTTGGATAATTACATGTGCGAAATGAATAGCAGTTCTTAATTTTCAGAGTTTCAATTTTTTCTTGATGTTGACAAGATGTTTTATTTTTGTCTCTATTACAGATCGCAGATTCGCAGATTCGCAGATTTTCGTCTCTATTAAGATGCAGAAGATGTAAGATGCAATTTACAATTGAGGGGTCCCATGCAACAACACATTAGGTGCGCGAAGATTTTGTTTTCTACTTACAGTATTAGTCGGACAAAGTACTAGTTTAAGTGCTTCGTCTGACCAATACTGTAAGTAGATAAAGAAAAGTTCGCGCGCCTGTGTTATTGCATGAGACCCCTCAATTATTTTCATATTGCAAAGAATGGTAAATATTGGATTATGATAACAAATATATTTTTAAAAAATGTAGTTATTAATGACGTACTTCGAGTCATTGAATCCGAATCCGAATCCAGAATTCAAAAGTTAGTTCGCATTTTTTTTCTAGCCTTGAAAAACAAGTTTAGTTTAAATTGTTGTAGAATTTGCAAAAACTATTTTCAAAATGCAAAACTTGCACTAAAGTAATCTTTGGAGTATTACCTTTAATTTAAGCCCAGAAAACTTAAAAAATATTCAGTAGTTTTCTAGACATGACTCCAAATGTTCGCGTTTGTAAATCGGCCAAACTGAGATTGTATCTGAAAATAATGGGTTTTAAGTTTGGCCGATTTACATTCGCGGACGTTTGGAGTCATATCTCTGAAACTATTGAATATTTTTTAAGTTTTCTGGGCTTAAATAAAATGTAATACTTCAAAGATTGCATTGGTGTAAGTTTTAGATTGTTTATATAGTTTTTACAAAGTCTACAATAATTTAAACTTAATTTTTTTGTTTTTCGAAGCTAGAAGAAAAACGAGAATTGTAGTGCTATTAATAAATATTAAATATTAATAAATAGTAATAAATATTAAATTACATGGGCGTACCTACGTTGGGTCAGGGAGGGGCAGCTGCCCCTAGAATTCGGAAATTTAATATAAATTTTACCCCCACCACTATCCTTCCTGTAACAAATTTAATCTGGATTGCCCCTCCCTAGATCAAATTTTGGGTACGCCCTTGATTAAATATTAATATATAGTAATACATATTAAATATTAATAAATAGTAATAAATAGTAATAAATATTAATAAATAGTAATAAGTAGTAATAAATAGTAATAAATAGTAATAAATAGTAATAAATAGTAATAAATAGTAATAAATAGCAATAAATAGTAATAAATAGCAATAAATAGTAATAAATAGCAATAAATAGTAATAAATAGCAATAAATAGTAATAAATTTTAATAAACATTAATAAACATTAATAAATATCTAGTTTTTAGGACACGCTGTAAAAATTTCAATTTTGTATCATAACAAGAAATAAAAACGTCATTTATATGGAAATTTTTATGACTTCTCATTCTCGTCTAACCACGTTAATAAATAATGTTTTTAAACAGAGAGAAACGTGATGCATTCTTCTAAAAAGAGACTCTATTTTGGTAAATTTTAATGACTGGTCTACCTGTTCGGAATAATAAAGAAGCGAATTGTCAACGAGTTGCCAATTTTTCATCATGATCTGAATAATAAAAATTGTGGAATTCGCTTAAAGTCTTCATGTTCGTTTTCTTTATTGTTTATATTGTACTTAACTTACAACTGTTTTATATCTTGTATATCAGGTGAATGAACACACTTGAAGACTTGATTTTTATTAATCGGCCATGTCCGCATAAAATTAAAACAACTAAAATAACCACAATAAGAGGTTTGTTTTGCAAGTATCTTTTTGCAAGTTCGTTAAATTCCCAAACAGTCAATGCTACAGACATAGATTCATATTATTCCAAAAACCTGGATATTTAACAATTGTGTTGCTTGTCCCTTTTGCATAGCCAGTTTTGCGTACAAAGGCCTGGGTAAATTATCGTTTGCAAAACTCGAAAACGTCTTTTCTGAGGAATGAGGACAACGTCATTAAGTGTTAAAAAATTTCAGCGTAACAAGTTTGAAGTTGGTTACCAGTGGAGGCATCAATTATCCAAACAATAGCTCAATTCCACAATACGTGGGCAACTATTGTGCCGAATGCAGATTCAATTCAACGCAAGTGTAAAAAAAGTGTACGCTGTATTGTGCCGGTAAATAAGGCTTCTCATATAGTATAGTTGCGTCAACAATGTCCCGTTAAAGAATATTCTTTGACACCTCACCGCCTCTCATAAATTCTCAATCGTCCTACGCGAACCAAGTAAAGTGTCACTTGTGAGATTCTAATTTCCAATAAGCCGCGATTCTATCATTATCGATGACCCGTGCTTAGGATTGTCTGAAGTCAGGTGTCGGCGTGTCGAGGAAAACGTGACACTTGGTCTCCACGTTCCCATGTATATAAGATTGTCGTGAGTTAGCGTATAGAGAGACAGAAACTGTAATACATAAAACAAATGTACACTCTGTTGATCGCACAATACCTTTGCTAACGCTGGTGAATTCTTCGAGTAGACACTTGATGTGTACGTACCTTTATACACAATGCACACATATTACACACAAACACACACACATACGCACTCGTGGTACTTGTCTTATGTGTACTTGTCTGCCCATTGTCCCTCTTCGACACAGAACACACTCGGAATTTCAATGATGCGAGACGTGTAAAACTGATAGCGGAATATTTTAGTCTCCGATACATTAGAATATATATTCAGCATATATAACCAGAAAACTAGACATTTTCATTCAAGTCTCTTACTAAAAGAGAATTTCTCTTTTTTTCTCTTCGATTGCTGTGTTTGACAGAGTATAATGTCCTTTAACACGGGTTAATAAATATTCAACTAGAAAACGTACAATGTACTTTATTTATCTAAGGAAATAAGGTGTGTTTTATTTACCTAGGGTAGCACAGAGTACTTTATTCACCTGGGTCAATAAAGTGTACTTTGTTTACTTAGGTCAGTAACGTGTATTTTGTTTACCTAGACCAATAACCTGTGGTTTATTTGTGAAAATGACAATAAAGGTTGTTTCTTTCCCTAGATCAATAAAGGTTCTTTCTTTCCCTAGATCAATAAAGGTATTTTAATTCCCTAGGTCAATAAAGGTTCTTTATTTCCCTAGATTAATAAAGATTCTAAATTTCCCTTGATAAATAAATGCATTTTATTGCTCCTAGATCAATGAAGGTTTTTTATTTCTACAGGTAAATAAAGGTTCTTTCTTTCCCTAGATAAATAAATGTATTTTAATTCTCTAGGTCAATAAAGGTTCTTTATTTCCCTAGATTAATAAAGATTCTAGATTTCCCTTGATAAATAAATGCATTTTATTGCTCCTAGATCAATGAAGGTTTTTTATTTCTACTGGTAAATAAAGGTTCTTTCTTTCCCTAGATAAATAAATGTATTTTAATTCTCTAGGTCAATAAAGGTTCTTTATTTCCCTAGATTAATAAAAATTCTAGATTTCCCTTGATAAATAAATGCATTTTATTGCTCCTAGATCAATGAAAGTTTTTTATTTCTACTGGTAAATAAAGGTTCTTTCTTTCCCTAGATAAATAAATGTATTTTAATTCCCTAGGTCAATATAGGTTCTTTATTTCCCTAGATTAATAAAAATTCTAGATTTCCCTTGATCAATAAATGCATTTTATTGCTCCTAGATCAATGAAGGTTTTTTTTATTCCTACAGGTAAATAAAGGTATTCTATTTCCCTAGGTCAATAAAGATTCTTTATTTCCCTAGGTCAATAAAGATTCTTTATTTCCCTAGACCAATAAAGGTATTATATTTTCCTACATCTTTATTTCCATAGGTCAGTAAATGTTCTTTATTTTCCTAGGTTAATAAATTCATTTTATTTTCTCTACATCAATGAAGGCTCCTTATTTCTACAGGTCAATAAAGATTCTCTATTTCCCTAGGTTAATAATGCCTAGGTTTCCCTAGGCATTTTATTTCCATAGGTCAATGAAGGTATTCTGTTTCCCTAGATCAACGAAGATAATTTATTCCCCTAGACTAATAAAAGTTTTTTATTTCCCTAGATCTTTATGTCCCTAGGTCAATAAAGGTTTTTTATTTCCCTGTTTCAAGAAATTATCCTTTCCTTCCTTACGTTAATAAAGTGTACTTTTTTTAGGACAATAAGTTTCACTTGATTTTCTTAAGTAAATGAAATCTTCATTACTTTCTCTGAGGTAATAAAATTTGCTTTATTTATCTAGGACAATAGAGTTTATAGAATAGTAAACTAGATCAATAAATTTTACTTTTATGTCTAATAAAGAACAGAAAGTACTTTTTGTTTCATATTGTGGCTTTATAATCTGGCGTTAATAATGTAAAACTATAATTAAATAGTAAATTAAATAAATATTAAATTGAACTCTTGTTTTGAATATATGTTTGTATATTTGTTATTTATATATTTTATTATTATTGAATATTTATGTTTTTTGTTTAAATTGTATAATTCTAAAATAATGCTAATGTCTTGTCAAATAGGCGAGAGTTTATGACAGTTGACACTAACCCACTTTCTTAATTTCAAATTAAGTCGGACTTTTAAATTACTCGTTAACTTAATTTATCACAAATTAAGACAGTGTTGATTTTAATGACTAAATTGTCCACACTGTCAACTACATTATCAATTTTCATAATCTGTATTATCATTTTCAAAGAATTATTATAATAAAAAGTATTATAATAAAAATTATTATAATAAAAAGTATAATAAAAATTATTATAATAAAAAATATAATAAACATTATTATAATAAAAATTATTATAATAAAAAATATAATAAAAATTATTATAATAAAAGAAATTCAATTAATTTAACGAGAAGTAAAAACTGTCAATTTAATTAATGAAAAGTAGAAACTCAATTTTTCATTTTATGACAAATGACAATTTTTCAAAGATGTAGAAAAACGCTAATTTGTCATACATTAAATTTAAAATTATTATAATTATTAAATTTAAAAATGACATATTGTCCGACCAAAAGTCGCCATTACTTTTGCCTGGGAAAAATTACAGAAATGCAGACCTGATGAGAAGAAGTGAAGGTCAAAATTATTTTGTGTGGTTCTGATTACCTGATTGTTGACTATTTACCAGGCATCACGTAAACATGTCTGAGTCAGAAGAAGAGTCACGTGCGAATCGTCATGTTCGTGTAAGTATGCGACAGAAGGAAAAATAGAGAAACAGATCCGCGAGTAAAAGACGGCAAAAGCTTGCACACGCGTATGTTAATGTAAGAAAGGCTCACGACTGGAGGATGTTAAATTATGCGAAACGTCGAAAGTGACGAGATTAGTTAACAAAACGCGTATTGGCGTGTTTATTCCCTCTTTACGATCTTTTTATGTAGTTCCACAAATCCACCAAATCCATTTTTATTTCCCAGCGGAAAACTTATCACCGTCCTTTAAAACTCGCTGAATCAGAGAAAGTGAAATTGATCCTTTCGAAAGTTCGATATTTTATTGCTACGTTCTCTAAAAATTTTCATAAAGGATTTTTATAATTTTCATAACGGATTTTTATAATTTTCATAATGGATTTAAATAATTTTCATAATGGATTTGAATAATTTTCATAAATAATTTTCATAGAAAATTATTACAAATTAAGCATAAATAAATAAGAAACGCTTTTATGAAGGGGATTCTCTTTTGGAGAATAATTTCTAGCTTCAATTATTTTTACAAGATTTTTTATGCACGAGGGAATTTTTTAGACAGAGGTTTTTTTTTTGATGATTTGCAATGAAAGTGGTTTAAATATTTTGATTATTTAAATTTTTTTTATTTGCCAAATCGCAGGAAATGTATCGCGACCGACTTTTAGATTTTTCGCATGAATATATCAAGATTGTGCATCTCCGCCTGAATCCACCTTCGAGATGAGAAGGAACCGAAAAGTGGGAAAGGTCAGTGTGTCGACGAGATGCGCATAATCGACATTGGTGGTGGCATTTTGCATTTTATTGAATCCACAATTGTGAATAAACCATCAGCGAAACCCTACTTTCCTAACTGAAATAAAAGCCACTTGAAAACAAGCTGAAAATAAATTTTCAGTCATCAAAATGGAAAGTTACAAACAAATGGGAGCAAAAAAAGTGGATTAATAAAAAATATAAATAAAATGTAATTAAAATTAAATTAATTTAAGTAATTAATTAATTTAAATATAAATAAAAATGTATTATAAAACTATAAATAAAATAATTAACGAAAAACAAAAGAAAATTGCTGCTAAGTTGTATTGATTAATACTCATTTTACGAAAAATGTTCAAAAACGATTTTTTTAAAGTTACTATTTAAAAAAGTGGAGATAAAATTGATAAGTCGGCTTCAAAGTTTCACGTAGCCATGTGGGGCCTATGATTTCGTAAAAAAATGTATGTCCTGACCTAACTGGTTGTTAATATATTTATACTTCTCAATAATTTTAATATTCAAATATATTTACTTTCATCAAGACAACTTTTCTTCAAATTGTAAGATAAAAGCGACTCAATAATACTGATAACACTTTTTAATTTTCTAGAAAATTACCTTTCAAATGAGGCCAAGGACGTAAAAATCTTCATTATTGCATAAGCTGTTTAAAAATTGTTAACCGATGCAATTCACACTGTTTTTGCATCGAAAACGAAAAAAGCATTACAAAAACGAAAAAAAATTTGAAAATTAAAATCGGTAAGGAAAAGAAGAAACGAACAGTAAATAAAAACAAGAAATGAGCAATGAATGAGAAAAAGAAGAAACAAGTAATAGTTAAAAATGAAATGTGCAATGAATAAGAAAAAGAAGAAATAAGCAATAATTAAAAAATGAAATGCGCAATGAATAAGAAAAAGAAGAAACAAGCAATAGTTAAAAAAAAGAAATGAGCAATAAAAAAGAAGAAAAAGAAGAAACAAGCAATAGTTAAAAAGTGAAATGCGCAATGAATAAAAAAATAAGAAATAAGCAATAGTTAAAAAAAGAAATGAGCAATAAATAAGAAAAAGAAATAATAAATAAAACTGAGAAATGAACAATAAATAAAACTAAGAATCGAACAATAAATAAAAATAACGAACACACGAAAATAAAAATTAGAAACGAGGAATAAAAATGAGGAAAAGAGGAATAAAAGGAACGAGCAATATATGCGAAAAGAAACAAATAAAATAAAACGAATAAACTAATGCTAAATAAATAGCAATGAATCGAAGAAACCAACTTTGGATCTTTGCATCTTTGCTCCCATTAAATGAAATTAACAAATGATTTTGATCAGAAGAGATTGCAGTGCCACACCTTGGAGCGTCAATATCGAAGGCACGAGTTAAGAATCAAACGACATGTAATAACGAGCATCCGGCATAATATTGTAACGAATGGATTTTCAGGTCAAGAAAATCTTGCAGACATTTTATTCTGTAATCAAAGTGCGAGTGAGGTTTACGTGTATGTTTATATGTATTTGTATATAATTGCAATTCTCACGATGGTCACGATGACATTATTTCCAGTCTGAAAACTGGAAAGTCTTCCTTGACTAGTCAACTATCTTGATTACGCATTCCATGATCTTGCAATAGAAAACCTGACTTCAAAAGGGACAATAGCGCGAGTGATATTTGACTCTAATCTAGAAAAGCATTTTAAGGTCAATAATCGGATTCGCCAGCGTGAGAAACGCAAATATGACAAAAGTTGAGGAAACTTTTCTCCTTTTTGTCCATTCAGCGCTTCCCTTTTTCTAAGAAAATGTATTCAGCCATTTAATACTTCACGCATGTACGATTTACTCTTTACGCATATTAGATTTATATTGTACGTATACGATTTATATTTTACATGTGCGATTTATATTTTACATATATGATTTATATTTTACGATTTATATTTTACGATTTATATTCTACGATTTATATTCTACGATTTATATTTTGCGTATACGATTTTTATTTCACGAATGCGATTTTATTTTAGGCATCTAATTTTCTATATGTTCGATTTCTATTTTACAAACACAGGAAAAACGAAATGTTGAATTACAATATGAATTTCGATTTTTACAGGCATATGTCTGTACCAATTCTAAGTTCCAATTTATTCCAATTAACCTTGGATTTAATAGGTGTTACATTGAAAGATAACACCTTGTTTTTTCTGTGATCACGATTTATAGTTTATGCGAAAAATGTATGCATTATGTTGAATAGTTTTTATGCAAATGATTCATAGTTTATTTATATAAAATAATAAAAATGTATTCGTGTGTAGACATTTTATAATTTATGTAGACAATTCATACTTTATATATATGTACTTTTTTTTGTTGCATGAGCAACGGATCTTTACAGTTGGATATTGTGTACATATCAGACATTATAATTAAATTGAACTTTTTTATTCTTGGCGATAAATGGGAAGGGTGAGAAATCTTCTCAGGCATAGGTTTCACCTAAACCTTTTCCGCATTTTTATGCGTTTCTGTAATTAAATTATAATAAGTGTATGATTTGTTGTATGTGTTTTAATTCTATGCTTTAATGTAACGTTATACCCACATGATTTTATTGTAACGTTATATGACAATTATAACGTTATATAGCTATTGTAAAACGTTATAATAATATACTATAATGAACTGTTTAATTACCACCCGATTTTTTACTTATCTGATGATTAAAAGACTCAATGATGTCGTACATTTTTCTTCAAAAATAGTTACTAAATAGTTACAAAAATAATTAACAATAGTTAAAAATAGTTAACAATAGTTGCTAGTATTAATAGTGTATACAATTAATACATGTATAAAATGTATACGTGTATAAAATGTATACATGTATAAAATGTATACATGTATAAAATGTGTACATGTATAAAATGTATACATGTATAAAATGTATACATGTATAAAATGTATACATGTATAAAATGTATATACATGCATGAAATGTATAGAAGTATAAAAGGAATACGATTTATATTCTATAAAGTATACACATATAAAAAGTATACGTACATAAAATGTTCATGCACCTATCGCAGTGTTAGTGCAACATATATATTTAAAAATAATATTTAGCTAGAAGAAATATTACAGAAAGTCGCTTCAGATATTTATGATGCATTGTTTCCAAGTATCTCCCGTTTTTCATTCCATTTTTTCTTTAAACAAACATAAATTCTAAAATGCCTGCAATTTTTATTATTTTAGAAATGAATGCTTTCTATGTAAATGCGCATCTTCCATTCTATTTCACTGTATTAATTACTCTACCCCATTAACTCGCTGATGCTAATTTTGTTTAGAAAATACGACTCGAATCGGTTACGATTTCACTCATTGACAATTACTCCTCATATTGTTTTTATTTTCACAAAAATAACGCAATTGATTTTGAAAATCAATGGATTTTGAAAACCAATGGATTTTAAAAATCAATGGATTTTGAAAACCAGTGAATTTAAAAAATCAGTGGATTTTAAAAACCAGTGGATTTAAAAAATCAGTGGGTTTTAAAAACCAGTGGATTTTAAAAACCAGTGGATTTTAAAAATCAGTGGATTTTAAAAATCATTGGGTTTTAAAAACCAGTGGATTTTAAAAATCAGTGGATTTTAAAAATCAGTGGATTTTAAAAACCAGTGGGTTTTAAAAACCAGTGGATTTAAAAAATCAGTGGATTTTAAAAATCAATGGATTTTAAAAATCAGTGAATTTTAAAAACCAATAGATTTCAAACATCAAGATACATATATTGCAAAGATTATATTATATAGTTTGAATTAACGACTACAAAAGACAATAATTTGGTCTAAACAAACTTTTAATATAGAAAATTTTGAAATTTATTGTACATATATTTTGAATTAACGACTATATCAAATAATAAACCCATTTCAAGATTTTTTGAAACTTCAATTCCAAAAACTTCGTCAGGATTTTACTCTCAAAATCTGACCAATTACAATTTTTTGAAGATGAACGCATTTTCGCAATGAAAACGAATCACAAATTTTCCTTTTGTATAAATAAAATTCTCGAGCAGCTAATTTTAGGTTTCGAAATTTGAAATTTTATTTATTCTCGACAATTCACCCTTTTAATTGTTTATCAACACTACAAAGTTTACCAGAATTTCTTCAGAACAAATTTTCATTTCAAAACAAATCAAAAATTGTACAAAAGTTTGTTTAATCTTTTCCAAAATTAATACACAATAAATTTATTATGTAAACAAATAAAATCTTTCAAACTTTCCCCTATAATATCCTGCGAATTTTCTCTTCACATTTCTTCAAAATCAAGTTTTTCGAAATTCTTAAAAATTTGTTATATTCTACATTACTTGCATTTGTTATATACATGTTTGTCGTATTTATATATTGTCCCTTCCTTATGTTGTTATCTACATATTCCTTTATAAAGGAACAATATTTTTATTATAATATTATTTATAAAATTCCTTTTGTAGTTGCACAAATTTCACTTCACTTTGCGTAAATTTTCATCAAATGTCAATTCAATCGCTGTGAAACGATTTTGCAAATAATTCTCTAAAAATCGTTTCACAAAACTAAATAAAATCGATTCATGATAAATAAAATCGTTTCAATATAAATAATATCGATTCAAAATAAATAAAATAGATTCATAATAAATAAAATCGATTCATAATAAATAAAATCGATCCAAAATAAATAAAACCGATTCAAAATAAATAAAATCGATTCATAATAAATAAAATCGATTCAAAATAAATAAAATCGATTCATAATAAATAAAATCGATTCATATTAAATAAAATCGATTCAAAATAAATAAAATCGATTCAAAAAAATAGAAATCACTTTCAAAAAAAGTTGAGATTTAGCTTTCAGTTTTACAATTGCAAGAAAATGATCATAAAAAAGGAAAAAAAATGTCGACTTACTGGTAAATTATCCTCTAACATAAAACAAAATTGTTGATTAAAGGGAGTGAAGTTGTTACCTCGTTCCACGCGAACCCCATCAGGTGCGCGTTGTCCTGAAGGACTCATATAACGAGAAAGGGGTTGAAGTTTTCAAGTCCAACACTGATATCACACTTGTAAAAATGGTAAGGCCCCTGAATGAAACGACTGTTATGAAGCTATAGCCGCGAAAGTGAACGAGTGTGCGCACTCGGCCGACGTCTAGACCAGACTGAAGAAGCTGGCCTTCTACCTTCTACTACCTGCAGGCAACACCTTCCCTTGAGCATGCTCTCCAAGCCACGCACTCGTTTGTCTCGAATTAATGAAGCAATGCTTCTTAACCGCCTCTTAACATTACGAGTCCTTCTTCCTAGTGAACAAACATTCCTAGACGAGGAAGTCATTGAGCTCGCCATGTAGACACGTTCCCCGATCGAGAACCGTGTCACTGAATTCTGTTCTCCACACGCAAACTATCAATTTAAAGACGCTAATTGCTTCATAATGAATAATACCACCAGTCCCAACTTCCTCTCGCCTTTACTAATTAATTTACAAAAATTCCTAGCCACCGGGGCTTTCATCCAATCACGTCTGCATCTTCTCACGTCTCTATCTCTTCATGCCTGTATTTTGTATTTGTCTACATGTTTCTTCAAATGCCTATGTCTCATTTTCTACGTCTGCTCTCAAAATCTGAATAAATCTCATTTTTAAGTCAAAAGTCTTCCACTCAGTTCAATAAGTCGTTTCATTTATTTTTGTGTGAAAGTTCATTTATTTTCGTATGAAAGTTCACTCATTTTCGTATAAAAGTTGACTCATTTTTGTATGAAAGTTGACTCATTTTCGTATGAAAGTCCACTCATTTTCGTATGAAAGCTCACTCATTTTCGTATGAAAGTTCACTCATTTTCGTATGCAAGTTCACTCAATTTCGTATGAAATTTCAGTTATTTGCAACTGGTGGAGTACTTGACTTAAAAATAAGTAGATTTCACTTATTTAGATTTAGAGAGTATGAATGACTGTATGCTATTTGTATGATTGATATAATGCCCAATTTGCTATTTGTATCGCGCTCCAAAAAAGGGGCCTTAGAATCAAACGATTATAGGTTATGTTTGCTAATGGTTTCAACTTGATTAGTCAAGTTATATGACTTGTTACGATTTTTTGTTAAAAGTTACGATAACATCGTTTTGAATTCTTTGTTTGAATTGAATTTGAAAAGAATGTTTGAAAAGAACAAGGAGTTCTTTATGAATACTTTGTGTATTTTTTATTTACTTTATTTACTTTATGAATACACAAAGTATTCATAAAGAATACACAAAGTGTATTATACTTTGTATATATACTTTGTGTGTATACTATCAAGGACAACAGTATTAGACACTACAAATAATCAAAAAGGAAGCTTTAATCAAGTTGGAACCTTGGAACTATTATCAAACATAACCTACAATTTTTTCCTCCTAAAGTCCCTTCTTCGGAGCGCGTCAAATTTGTAAATGTATACCATCTGCATGCCTTATATTTACATTCCTAAGGGGTCATACTTCATGCAAAAATTGCCATTTTTGGATTCCTCCTCCCCTCATGTCAAACTTTTTACATCGTAATTTGTTCCATTCGATCCAATAATTCATTAGATTTAAACAAAACTCAACCCAACAAATTATTTGTTTGAATCAAAGGAACATTTGTTTGTTCGTATATCAAAAAGATAGAATTTGTTTTTAGAATTAAATTTTTTTATAGAATTAGAATTTTCTATAGAATTAGAATTTTCTATAAAATTAGAATTTTCTATAAAATTTTAATTTTCTATAGAATTCGAATTTTCTATAGAATTAGAATTTTCTATAGAATTAGAATTTTCTACAGAATAAGAATTTTCTACAGAATTGGAATTTTTTGGAAATTAAAATCTAAACAAAATTTGTTCAATTTCAACAAAAATTTCTCTAAAAATACATGTGTACTTGATATCTCGGTATAAATCTGTTTCTATATGCCTATTTCTACGGCTATATTTATGCTCTGTCTTCAACGGAAGTAGCATTAGATAATATTCTCACTCAATTCGAATCCATCTACATATTCTGATAAGTAAAGTTGTTTCTAAACCTCTTTCTCTTTTTTAGAGAGAAAATATCTTCATCATCTTTTTAAATTAGTTTTTAAAGCAATGATGATTAAAAACTAAATTTTAATACATGCAAATTAACAAATATAAATTGAAAATAATTATTACCAAATTTTACTATCGTATTTTCAAAAGACATTAAAAAGGGAAAAAATTATTAAGCAAATTCTAAACATTTGATCGCATACAGAAAAATGCAAAATCTTATTATATACACGGTAAAAATAAGTACGTGAAAATTTCCTTGATACGCTGAAAAAAAATTTAATTGGTTCAAATACCCATTTACTTATCTATTATCAAATAAATATTTATTTGAACCAAGTAATTATTATTTGAATCAAATAAATGGCATTTGAATCAATTATTTCTGCATTTGAATCAACTACTGTTTATTAGATTCAAATAAGGGACACAAATTTGAGGAAATTTCAAATAATTTACGTGAACAAAAAATTGAAATTTGCTCGAAAAAGTAGGGGAAAGGTTAATCAATCTAGTACCATGTACTACACTATGGTACGAAAATAATTCATTGATTTTTCTGAATTTTTTTCACGTAAATTATTCGAAATTTTTGCAAATTTGTGTCCCATCCGAAAGTCGAGTACTGTCAAGGAAATTTCCACCTACTTATTTTTTCCGCGAGAATGTAAAATATTAATTTTATAGATATAAATTGTAAACGTAAATATAAATTTAAATGTAAATATAAATTTAAATTTGAATGTAAATATAAATTTAAATTTAAATATAAATTTAAATGTAAATATAAATTTAAATTTAAATGTAAATATAAATTTAAATGTAAACGTGAATGTAAATATAAATGTAAATGTATATCTAAAAATTGGTATTCCATTAAATTTTAGTTACTTTCATTCAATTTTTAGAGTTTTTGCAAAATGGTTTTCAATAAGTTGTATTAATGTCACATAAATCACATTTTAAGTAAAAAAAATATGGTCCCTAATTATCTCTATAGGTAGCTCTATAGATCCGCCCATTAATCGATTATTTGGAAAATAATTACTTTAAACCAGAACCCTTTAACAAATCAATCTACACCTTGAAATCAAGTTCTCGTATTCTTCAGACTTCTTACTTCATTTTCTTTATTTCTTTTTCCATTTTCACTAATATTCAATTATCCTCATAGACACACCCAGTCCTGAAGTTAATTGACTTTTGAAGTCAGAAACATTAAACTGAATGTATATTTAACGATTTAATAATTCGACACGCAAACAATTTATTACTACAATAAAATATTTAAGTAAATCTCAGACAATTACTGATTTATTACTGGGTGCCAAAGCAGAAAATTACCTTCTTGAGTCAAAATAAATGAAAATTTTTAAACAATTCCTATTTTTCTGTTTCCCTATGTTTCCCTATGTTTTCCTATGTCTTCCTATGTTTTCCTATGTTTTCCTATGTTTTCCTATGTTTTCCTATGTCTTCCTATGTTTTCTTATGTTTTCCTATGTCTTCCTATGTTTTCCTATGTTTTCTTATGTCTTCCTATGTCTTCCTATGTCTTCCTATGTCTTCCTATGTCTTCCTATGTCTTCCTATGTTTTCCTATGTCTTCCTATGTCTTCCTATGTTTTCCTATGTTTTCCTATGTTTTCCTATGTTTTCCTATGTCTTCCTATGTCTTCCTATGTCTTCCTATGTCTTCCTATGTTTTCTTATGTCTTCCTATGTCTTCCTATGTCTTCCTATGTCTTCCTATGTCTTCCTATGTTTTCCTATGTTTTCCTATGTCTTCCTATGTTTTCTTATGTTTTCTTATGTTTTCCTATGTCTTCCTATGTTTTCCTATGTCTTCCTATGTCTTCCTATGTCTTCCTATGTCTTCCTATGTCTTCCTATGTCTTCCTATGTCTTCCTATGT
>WNHD01002213.1:0-15691 GCA_011057455.1 Ganaspis sp. Gsp50
AGTTAAAATCTGAAGAAACTTATATATAGGATTCTCTTTCTAACCAACACATTTGAGAAAGCTAGCACCTTAACGCATTCTTATCTCTGTCCAACAACCTGCAGTACTATTAATCGTTCCTTTTCTACTTACTAATGATCTTGCTCGTTTTATATATAGGAACGCCGGCACACAAAAAAAAATTTTGAATGCTGGGTCTGCCATGTGGTAGGTTCTTTTTATTAGGATGTATGTAAAGAGAAAAAAATTGTCCGATCAAAAAGTTAGTTCGTTTTCTCATTTGACAGACAGGGTGGGGGGGGGGGGAAGTTTGAGATATTAATTCTTATGGTAATTTACTCAATTTCTATATCTAAAAGTGGATATTAGCTTATTCTGAATGTTACTTTGGATTCAGAGACTTCAATAACATAAGAATTAAATATATACAAAAATTGAAAATGGCGGATTCAAAATGTCGGATCTAAATTTTGGATTTTAAAAAAAAATGTGCGGATGTCCTTGAAACTTGTTACTCGGGGGTATTTGGGCTCGCTGATTACGAATATGATGTTAGTTTATAAAAATTCAAAATGGCGGATCAAATATGTCGGAAATAACATTTTGAAATAAAAGGAATTGATTGAAACTCGTTATTGGGGGTTTTTTGTGGTCGCTGATTACGAATATGATGTTAGTTTATAATAATTCAAAATAGCGGATCCAATATAGCGACAAAAAAATTTGGAAATGAATGAAATCGATTGAAACTTGTTGAAAATAATCATTTCATACACCATATTCGTAATCAGCGACCACAAAAAACCCCCAATAACGAGTTTCAATCAATTCCTTTTATTTCAAAATGTTATGTCCGACATATTTGATCCGCCATTTTGAATTTTTATAAACTAACATCATATTCGTAATCAGCGACACCAAAAACCCCCGAGTAACAAGTTTCAAGGAAATCCGCACATTTTTTTTTAAAAAATCCAAAATTTATATCCGACATTTTGAATCCGACATTTTTAATTTTTTGTATATATTTAATTCTTATGTTATTGAAGTCTCTAAATCCAAAGTAACATTCAGAATAAGCTAATATCCACTTTTAGATATAGAAATTGAGTAAATTCCCATGAGAATTAATATCTCAAACTTCACCCCTCCCCCCCCACCCTGTCTGTAAAAAGAGAAAACGAACTAACTTTTTGATCGGACAATTTTTTTCTCTTTAGATACATCCTAATAAAGAGAACCTACCACATGGCAGACCCAGCATTCAAATTTTTTTTTGTGTGCCGGTGTAATTTAACGTAACTACGTTTTCTAAATTGCTTTTTCATTCAATCGTAATAATAGTTACTATATCTCTGATATCTCAGTAATCGACAATCTGCTTTTATTATTTCCAAAATGGTATCAAAAATGCAAGTTGCCACCCCCTTTGGCTTACAGGTTTCCTCCTCCCCATTGTTTATTCATTTACTCTAATATGCCATTTTTATAATTGTATAGAGGGTATACAGGAGGGAGTGGTAATTTTCGAGGAGATTCTAAACTAAGGGAGGAGTTTTGGCAAAAACTTGCATCAAATTTACTATATTTAAGGGATTTTAACCTTAACCCACTCCTTACATAAAGGTATAATGTTAACAACTATCAAATATAATTAAAATTCAACTTTGTATAAACTTTATAAATCGAGTGTTTTTATTTCAGTTTTTCTATGTTTTCTGCAATTTAGCCAGGGGGTGGCAACCTGCAATTTAAGATTTCATGAGGTCAATTTTAGATAGTTTTGAAAATTTGTTGTAAAATTTTTATTATTTGAGAATTTAGATGGTTTGTGGTGCAGGGTTGAGGCTTTTTAAGATCTGTTTCCATTAATGTATTGACATTAACAATATCTTAATCTTATAACAAGTAATAAGCAAAAAAGTTGAAGGGTGGCAACCTGCAAGCCTTTCCTCTACCTATATACGAACTCTATGATGTTCTATAGGAATCTATATAGGTAGCTACTACAAGAAAATCATATGACGACGTATAGGAATCAATATGTTCACCTATAAGGCCTATTTAGATCCCTATAGGTAATTATATGTTGACATATAGGATTGACATAGGTCACCTATATAGGATATTTTAAAGACTCTTACATAGGATGCTATACAGGTCTCATCACAAATTTCCTCGTACTTCTATACAGAATCCTATATAGTTTCCTATGCAGGGATTCATAAAGGTTCTTATATAGAATGAAATATATGCAAAAACAAAAAAAATTTTAATTACATTCCTACATAGAATCCTACATAGTTTCCTGTATAGGAACCCTCATATAGGTTTTCACATTATTAATTATTTTTTAATTAATTTACACACTTGTATCCTTCACACACACTCAAGCATATAATTTCCAAACATATTAACGAAGCCTATTAAAACTAAATAAGTTTGAAAAAATCTTGAGGCTAACGGGTATCGAACCTACGTAACCTAACCACCGAACGCAAGCGCATTAAACCCCGCAGCTACCGTAACTTGGCACATGTTTTAAAAAATGTTTCTCATATGTTACCTCAAGTTATCTTTATGAATTCCTTCATAGGAAACTATATAGGATTCTATATAGAAGTACGAGGAATTTTGTGGTGAGACCTGTATAGCATCCTATGCAGGAATCTTTAAAATATCCTATATATGTGACCTACGTCAATTCTATATGTCAACATATAATTGCCTATAAGAATCTATATAGGCCCTATAGGTGAACATATCGATTTCTATACGTCGACATATGATTTCCTTGTAGGAGCTACCTATATAGATTCCTATAGGACACAATATAATTCTTAAATAGGTTATATACATATATATATATATATATATATATGTATAGAGAGAGAGAGAGAGAGAGAGAGAGAGAGAGAGAGAAGAGTGGGGAGTTATAAAGCATGGGGAGTTACGAAGCACGGTCATTCATACATAGAGATATTACAGATAGAGTAGAGGAGACATAAGGTTGCCTGTAAGTGGAAATGTCCTATAGTTAGAAAGAGAGATAAAATCGCGGTACCCTATCTATCTCTGTCGCTTGATGCGTGGTAGAAAGAGATAAATAGGGTACCGTGCGTGGTTTCGTTCTCTTTCTAATTAAGGAACAGTTTTAAGCCTGGCTCGCTATTATATGTATAATATCTCCATGCATTTATATCACTTAGCAGTTGTTTTAATAGTTCTTACCTGCTGTCGACATTTGTTGGCTTAATACCTTACTTTTGCAGTAGCAGTTGTCCCCATAATACAGTTGTTTTGTATCTCAAAAGAGAGTATGTGATAAAAACTTTTTTGACCATTTTTGTTTATCGTGGTTATCAATATTTTTAAGCAAATAAAAAAGGTGAATACATTCAAAATAGTCAGCAATTATGAGACTTTGGAAGTTCAGAAAAAATTGTGTAAAAACATTCGATGTGTAAATGATGCGGCGACTATTTTGAAATAGTAGCTAAAGGGAAGATATGAAGCACATCAAGTGGGGAGATGTGAAGCACAATAAATAGAAGAGATGTCAACTAAGCGCATTGCGCATTATTCGTGAGAAATTCTAATGTTTCGTGCAATCCCAACGATTTTTTTGTGTTTTTCATTACGAAAAATACATATCTATATTTTTCGTAGTACTTTCATTGCGAATAAGAATAGTTCAACAACTCTTGGTTTTTCAGTTTTTCTCACTAAAATATTCATTCTCCTAATTGCTTTTTAATTCTCATACTCATTAACAATTATAATTTGTCATTTTCTTTGATTTTAATAAAAAATTTTCACGGAAAACGCAATTTTTAGTAGTGCTTCATAACTCCCCACTTTCCTCTATATATATATAGTTATATAGTTATGTACATATTATATATTTATATATATTTATAGGTTATACTGTATAGTCCTATATAGTTCCTATATAGTTCCTATGTAGGATCCTATATAGGGTTTTCCAGTAGGGCCGAAACAGGAGACCACAACACATTTGAGTCTCTTGTTTTGGAGCTTCACTGTATGTCTCCGTATATTACAAAAAGATCTCGCCGCCGTCGCCGCTGTTTCACGATTTTATAATCTCCCCTCCCTCCCCCCTTCCCTCTAGACTTGAAAATTGTGACGTTGCCAAATCGCCCCCCCCCCCCACCCATCCCTTTGACCTTGGGTCAAAGGTCAAGGTCAAAAGACCCCTAAGCGCTACTACTATTTCAAAAACATAGACCATCTAGGCTGATCCTTATACTCTACTACCATTTCAAAAAACATAGACCCACTTAGTCTGGACCTTAAACTCTACTACCGTTTCAAAAAACATAATCCCTCTTAGGCTGACATCAAGGACCTTTTTCAAAAACATAGACCCTCTTAGGCCGATTCCTGAATCCCTAATTCAAAATTCGATTTTTAAACCAATTAGAAAAGGTGAAGGAATTTATATCCAGACTGTATTTGTTTTAAAAAAAAACAAAACAAAATAGGGGTTGGCGCGCGAAGCGCGCAGGGCGGCAAAGCTCCCCTAGTCTTTTTATATTTTGCATACTTTGGTGTCAAAATTGTAAGTCTTCTAATGTACACCTTATTTCATCAAGGGTAGTTGATTTCTAAATTTAAAATGCTATATTTCAATGTCATCAATTTTTTGAACAGAGTGAATTTTCTGAATTTGTTTATTACAAATTGCTAAACAATGGTTTTGTGCAATTAAATTATAACGGCATATGTAGTTCCTCAATTCAGTTCAGCATGCAAATACTTTTATAATCTCTATTAGTTTATGATTACAAATTGTGACAGTAGAAACTTTTGCAAAAAACATCAAGAAAGAAAAATTTAAGTAAGAAAGAAGTTATTAGAAAACAAGGGTAGCAGATATTAGCACCTAAGTGAAGTGAATAATTATTATTTAATACTAGCATAATAATTGTATTCTTGTCGGGACTTGAACTTCTGTGTACTTTTTTAAATATAGAAACTTTTATGACAATTTCGTCAAAATCGTACTTCACTGCAAAGCAATTTAATATATTGTTTAACACTACTAATTATAACAACAAGAAAAGTATCTTCTGCTATTGTATCTTTTATTCTATGTATATTAGACGGAAATTTTTCTGAGATAAACCATTTTTATAATTATAAAGATATTTGAACACTTATTAAATAATGAAGATTACTTTACAAGAAAACTAGAATTACGAACACTCAAGTGCTTCCAGTAGCCTTAATCCCTATAAACAATTTATTTTTTTAAATAATCGAGTCTAAACCAGATTTTCAAGTCTGAGCTAAATATTCAAGTCTGAAGTAAATTTTCAAGTCTGAACCAAATTTTTAAGTATCAGATAAATTTTCAAGTCTAAAATAAATTTTCAATTCTGAACCAAATTTTCAAGTCTAAGCTTTTATTTATTAAAATAAATTATACAAATTATGTCAAATTTTATTAATAATACTGAATTTCTTTTTAAAATTAAATTAAGAAAACAGAAATTGCTTAAAATACATGATTACAGTAAAAATTAAAAAAGGTTATATATGACCGCGTCTGAGAAAAGGGTGTTATCGACCAACATCCTCTTTTGAGAAAAATGTGTTTACAGCTTTGCATTAAAGCAGTATAGATTTCTTGAAAACTATTATGTTAAAAAATTTTGAGATAAGTGTTGTTTATATAATTTTTTACGCTGAACTCGATTATCGTGATTAGATAATCGTGCGAACATCGCTGTAACTGTTATAAACAAATTAAATCTAAAAAGTAAAAACATATACATTTCAAATTTGCTTTAAACTACTTTTAGATGCCTTAAGTTTCTGACGTTTTGTGTGCAATGTTATATATATTAAATTGTGTATTTCAACTAATGTTACGAACAGTTTTTAATTTGTTTAAACAGTTTAATATTGTTATTAACCAACTTTTTACACATTATACCTAGAAAGATGCAGTTTTTTTCCAATTTTGCAATATGACGAATTTTAAATGATTACAGATAAAGAAATAAAGTCAGATTAATAGTTAAACAATTTTTAAACAATTTGTTGTTATTATTTACCAACTTTTTACACATTGTGCCTGGAAAGATGCAGTTTTTTCCTAATTTCGCAATATACTGAACTTCAAATGACTACAGATAAGGAATATCATTCTAATTATTATTTAAACATGCTTTAACCGCATTGTTGTTATTACTTACCAACTTTGTACATAGTGCATCTAGAAAGATGAAGTTTTTTCTAATTTTGCAATATGCCCTATATTAAATGATTACAGATAAAAACAAAAATTCAGATTAATATTTAAACAATTTTTAAACAAATTGTTGTTATTATTTACCACCTTTTTACACAATGTACCTAGAAAGATGCAATTTCTTTCCTAATTTCGCAATATACCGAACTTCAAATAATTACGGATAAAGAATATAAATCAAACTATTATTTAAACATGTTTTAAGCAAATTATTGTTATTATTAACCAACTTTTTGCACGGTGTATCTAGAAAGATGCAGTTTCACCTTAATTTTGCAATATGCTGAACTCTAAATGATTAGGGAGAAAAAAGAAAAATCAAATTAATATTTAAATAAGTTTTAAAAGAATGCTAGTGAGCAAAACATTTTGAAATTGTCTTTGGAAAAGTACACAGTATTCATAACATTTATTTAAATAATTAAATTAATCATTATTTTTAGTTAATATTAAGCACACTTAAAACTAAAACATTTTTCATTAAAAACTTATAAGCTTGCATTGATTTCATGCAAAAATGTATAAAAAATATATGTGTTAGTTATCAATTTAAATATGTCATTTTTATTTTGTTTGTAACTTCACGCCACAGAAGTACAGATGTCACTTATATCGACGCCATTGGTTGACACCGTTACCCTTTTTAGTATTCGCTGGTAACTGTGGAACCACTCTTGCTAACAGCTTCTTTAATAAATTTATCTTGATTGAACTCGATCTTAATAACAATTTATTTCTATAAGTATTATTTTCAAAATACATATATATATATATATATATACAGGGTGTTTCTAAAGTTCCGGGACGGTTAAATAACTCGAAAGAAACGCGTTTAAAAAAAAACATGTATACAAAAGTTGTCAAAAACAAAAAACTCTATCATGCCACAATGTTTCCAAATGGGCCCAATCATCCCCTAAGCTAAATAAATCACCTCTATTATTTCTAATTACAATTAAGTCACTTGAGAATTTTTATAACGCCAGATTATCAATTAACATTATTTATAAGCTATCCAGAAATCATATCCATTAATAACTATCCAAAGAAATCACCCCTATCATCCCCTATGTAGATATGCAATGAATGTTGATAATAATAATTAATTAACGCTTTATGATCATCTAAGTTCTTTATTCTTTTATTCATTTTTTATTACCCTATTTATTATTATCAACGTCTCAGGATTGAAGTAATTTTGAAAATCTCATACCAGGTTCGTTCTTATCGGCCCCAAAAACCCTTGTGTCGGTATTATCGTTTGAATTGGTTGAGTTTTTAAATTTTGATCTGCCATTCTCAATTTTGAAAATCTTAAACCAGATTCGTTCTTAGAGACCCCAAAAACCCCCGAGTAGTGAATTTAGCTTAAATTGGTTACTTTTTTAAATTTTATTCCGCCATTTTGGATCCGCTATTTTGGATTCGTCATTTTGTATTTTAAATTCTTATTTAGAGTGACCTACTGTAATATTTATATCACCGATTATAATGGCTAGTCTATTAATTTATTTGCGTGACTGAAAGGGAACATCCAGTCAGTCTCCACCACAAACTGCCTGTAAGAACAACGCACAGTGGGCAAAAATGCTTTTCTTTGTGTCAAAGTTATAGAACTTTTGATAGAATAGAGCAATTTTTAAAATTCAAAGAAGAAATTATAGCTTAATTCCCACAGAATACAGGAAAATTATGGATAAGGCAAAAAAAAATTTCCAACCTGCCAATAATCACCTCAAAGTTGACAATTTTGAAGAAAAATGGTCTTTTTTGCCTGTATTGGTCAGAAAATTGGTAATAAAAACTTCCTTTTTGAGTAAACTTGCAGTCTTCGGTGTGCTGATTACGATTAAGATGTAAATATTACATAATTAAAATGACAGATTCAAAATGTGTGACAAAAAATGCAAAATCTGTAAATGACATTCGATTTGTTTGGAACTTTTATTTTGTAGACTTTTTTGGGTAGCTGATAACAAATATGAGGTCAATTTTCAACAAATCAAAATGGTGAATCCAAAAACAGGTATTTAAGATTAAAATTAAAAACACCCTGAGTAATAATATTCAAGCAAACTATATAAAATTAAAAATTTTATGAATTCGCTATTTTCCAGATACCCTATTCTTAAATTTTTAAAACACATCCCATATTCGTAATCAGCGACCAAAAAACCTAAAAATTACAAGTTTCAAATTAATCAGGCTCAATTTTTAGGTCAATGTTTTCCATACTGGATCCGACATTTTGAATTGTTAAAAATTGAACTTATTTTCGTTATTAGCGATCCAAAAAACCTAAGAATTATAAGTTTCCAATAAATCGGATGAAATTTGTGGAATCATGTCCGCCATATTGAATTCGCCATTTGGATTTGTTGAAAATTGACCTCATATTCGTTATCAGTGACCTAAAAAAACTAAAAAATAAAAGTTACAAACAAATCGAATGTCATTTACAGATTTTGCATATTTTGTTAGCCATTTTGAATCTGACATTTGAATTATGTAATATTCACATCTTAATCGTAATCAGCATGCCGAAGACTGCAAGTTTATTCAAAACGGAAGTTTTTATTACCATTTTTCTGACCAATACAGGCAAAAAAGATCATTTTTCTTCAAAATTGTCAACTTTGAGGTGATTATTGGCAGGTTGGAAATTTTTTTTTGCCTTATCCATATTTTTCCTGTATTCTGTCCACACCTAAGTGCCTAATATTCCGCAAGGAAAAGCCAAATCTGCTTAGTTAATAGAATAGAATAGAATAGAATAGAATACCACGGTCCTGACAATTTTGGATTATTTTCGTAATTTTAACTATCACAATCATTAGTTTATCAGCTGAATATTATACATCCTCAAGAATAGACTGTCATTTTTTGGTATTTAAGGTAGTTGACACAAAAAATATTTGTCTTAGTAATTTATCATTAGTGACATATAAAATGGAAGATATTTGCAAATCACCCATATGGGCGATTCCACGTAAAATTTACACCCACATTTTAAATTCGACCAAAACTATTTGTTTTTCATTTTTATAGAAAAAAAAGTATATGCATTTTTTCATTTTTTTTCGTTGCCAAATGCCAAACTTATAAAAATTAAAAATTTTGAATTATTTTAAAACATACCTACTTTCAGTAGACTGTAAGTTTAAAACAATTGAATTTAAAAAAATTTAGATTCTAGAAAAAATATTTCTATTTTACTTTACTTTTGAACCGTATTCACAAAAAGAATGTTTTTAAATTCTTTATAGAAAATTATTCATTTTTGATAAACAAATTAAGTTTCTTTCAATTTCGGTTATTTTGAAAAATAATGCCTATTTGGATTTGCTAGTTTTTTAGAGGTTTAAAAAATAAAGCTCTTTGTTGATGTTGATTTTGACAACGTTTCGACCGCTAATTGCAGGTCATCATCAGGGCGTTTTTTAAGCAATGAAATTATAATTATGAGAATGATATTGATGAGGAGCGGATCCAAATATGCATTATTTTTAAAAATCATTAAATTCACGCTATGGATCGATGTCAATGAAAATCTATCATTTAATTCAGGGATATCGTTTGATTTCTTAAAAGAACTTTTCACTATTTTTTGGAAAAAAAATCAATCTATTGCCTGAAGCCTAAAATATCATCACACTTTTTGTCATCACCATCATCATCAACACCATTCTCAATATTATAACTTCATTGTTTAATAAAAACGCCCTGATCATGACCTGAAATTAGCGGTCGAAACGTTGGCGAAATCAACATCAACAAAGAGCTTTATTTTCTAAACTTCTAAAAAGCGAGCGGATCCAAATAGACATTATTTTTAAAAATCATTAAATTCACGCTATGGGTCGATGTCATTGGAAATCTATCAGTTAAATTTGAATTATTATGATTTTCGTTATTTTCTTTATAATACACCCGGGAATGTTAAAAACGTTTTGCAAACGTTTTCAGAGTAGGCCTAGTATGTTTAATGTGTTAAAATTAATTTTTAATCTCCGGGTGCAAGTTGTACGCGCACAGCATAGTTAGAAAAATTCAAAAAGTTCTTGAAAAATCTTCAAAAAAATATATATGAAATATTTTTTAAAGATAATTGAAATTGGTTAAAAATTGTAGCCTAGAAGTCAAGTTTAAACCCTACTTTTTGCACTATTCTAACTGTGCTGCGCGCGTACAACTTGCACCCGAAATTTAAAAATTAATTTTTACACATTTTAACATATCAGGCCCATTCTGAAACCTTTTGCATAACGTTTTTAACATTCCCAGGTGTAGAATAACAAAACAAGTGGAAATTTATTCTCTTTTCATGAACATTTTGCTCCCTCCTAGAGAACAATTTCGTTTTGCTAAAAGCAACTTTAAACAGTTTTTGAGAAATATAATTATATGATAAATATAAATAAGAAATATAATTTTAAATATCAAAAATAGTTAAAAAGTAGCCGTTTTTCCATAAATTTCTGGTAATATAAACATTTCATATTCGTTAGTTGATTCCTTTTTGACTGATAAATAATTGGTTTTTAAGGAACATTCACAAAAATTGATGATTTTAAAAGTTATGATAAATATAATTTGAAATAAAAAATTGTCATTTACTTCATCAATTCTAGGTAAAATATAGATTTTATATTCAATTGTCAATTGATTCGTCTTGATGCAAGTAATGCAAATCTTTCATTACTCACTTCAAATTTTAATTAGAAAAAAAATTATGCAAAAAACAGGATTTTTTAAAAAAATTGGCTCAAAAAATTTAAATGAGAATTTCTAAAAATCCCTGCACAAAAATTTTAATATTCACGAGTAAAAAAACTCCACCAGAATTTATTAAATTTGGTCTGGGCGTTCTCGAGATATCCTGGCGACAAGGATTTCGTAAAATGGGATTTTAAATGTCAAAAATGATAGTAAACCAATTCTTGGTAAACTATAGACTTTATATAAACCAATCAATTCGCTTCGATGCAGAGAATACAATTTTATCAGTACTTACTTTAAATTGCAGTCAGGGAAAAAATTGTATGCAAAAAACAATTTTTTAATGAAAAAATTGTGTAAAGAAAATTCCAATGAGAATGTTTAAAAATCCCTCTATACAAATCTTCACATTCACGAGTATAAAAAATCCACCAAACTTTATTAAAATCGGTCAAAGCTTTCTCGAGATATCCTGGCGACAAAAAAGCGTGATACACACATACATACATCCTGACACTTGCCTCAAACTTCGTATTTAAGCTTTTTTTCTAAAAGTAAGTCGATTTAGACTATTTTTGGAGAATCGAAAATCTTCACGATTACAAGGTTTTCTGTGAGGAAGCAAAATGACGAAAATCATAATAATTTATATTGAAAAAAACTTAATTTGTTTATAAAAAATTAGTAAGTTCTTATAAAAAATTTAAAAAACATTTTTTTGGTGAATATTGTTCAAAATTCAAGAAAAAGAAACTTTTTTGTAGTATTTAAATTTTTTTGTAAATTCAATAGTTTTAAACTTACCGTCCATTGAAAATAGGTATATTTTTAAAAGATCAAAATTTTGAAAATTCATAACTCGGGCATTTAGCCTCGAAAAAAATCAAAAAAATACGTATACTTTATTTTTATAAAGAATGAAAAACAAATAGTTTTGGTCGAATTTAAAATGTGGGTGTATATTTCACGTGGAATCGCCCATATATAATAAACAATAAAGAATAATAGTTCAATAATAATAATTAAATAATATCTGCTTCAATATTATTATTCAATTTAACAATAATTAACCTCTTTTTGGTTTTAATTAAAGAATATTACATTTTGTTTATAAAGTAACTATTCAAATTTGACAAATATGTTTTATTTACATTTACTATAATTGCTTGAAAAATTGTATATTATAATTTTATATTGCTATTATATTTTTATATGATTATATTTTCTATAAGTGTGAGAATGAGGATGAGAGTAAGTTATTTATTATTTTAAGATTAATAAGTATGTTTTTTCCATTCCATTTATTTAATCTATATTTCGAGGGTGGAATAGGGCTTCACAATGAAGGGTTATGGGTTATAAGTGGGTCGATTTGTTAGTAGTTCGCCGGTTTATTTTTCTTTCTTTTTTGTTTACTACCCACACATAGTTTTAGATTTTGCCCCAAATTTTATATTATGTAATATTTTTTTCTTGTAATTTTAAGCAATGTACCAAGACAGCACCGTACCTTACAGTGACCTTACCTTACCTGTCAGATTCGTAAGCTTAGATGGTAAGCTTATAGTAGTCTTAGGGTTAACTTACGATGTCCGCTTACTTTGTGAGAAATAGTTTCATGCCTACATGGTACCTTACTCCATAATAAAAAAATCTTTTGTTTACATGGTAACTTTCAGGAAATTTACGTTAGACTTACAATAAGCCTATAATATAAGCAAAAAATTGTTTCATAAACAATGGCGTAAGCATGGTGTAAGCTTACAGTATCTTAATATGTAAGCAAACAAGAATACAATCTTACCGTGTAACCTTACCGTTAACACAACGTTTACTATAAACTTATCATGTAAATTTACGAATCTGAAAGATGAGTCAATTGTAAGGTCACTGTAAGATACGGAGTAATTTTCGTCCACTACTTATAAATGAAGGTAAATTTTACTTATTAAGACAGACACGGTGGGTCAGAATCAACTTCGACCCAAAGTAGCCGGCACCTCCATTTTTTTCTGATTTTATTTCTGGAATGCCCCGTGGTCATTTTGAGAACACAAATAAATAAATCATTAGAGCCGTTTTTAAGAAAACTCATGTTTGAAATTTTTTTCAAATGTTAACGATGATATTTTTAATAAAATAAATAAAAACGGTATCATTTTATTGGCTTAAATAATTTTAACTTTACTTCAGAAAAAATGCCTTTGATGATTAATTTCCTACGATAAATAAAAAACATAGAAATTTATGAAAAATCGATGAAAAACTGTGTTAAATTTGGATTTTTGTAAATTACTTTCTTCCATTGCACGTAATCTACTTAGCCTCTAAAGAAAAGTTTTAGTCTATAAAATGTTCTTCAAACTAAGAAAAAATCGAACGCATTATCTGAATAAGTTTTGAAGTTGTGTCATTTTGAAGTCATTTTTTTACATAAAACTTGTTTAAAAAGAATTTATTTTTCATTTTTTGTGAAATCGATAGTTTTCTATGCACTTTTTGTGTTTGTTAACACAGGATAAATTAAAGTAGACTTATTTGTGAATAAATATAGAGAATGAAAAGCAATTTATCTTTATAAATAACAAAGTTATGGATTTTTGAAAATTACCGTTTTCATTCAAATTTGTTCAATGCTTCTTGAAAAGAAAGAATTACAGTTTTCGATACGATTTGTTGTCAAGTAAAAATTGTAAAAATAAAATGTGTTCATGGAAATGCACCAGTATCATAGAAAGCTCCAGTTATTGATATTTGCTACAATATTTAACTATACTAAGAATTGACAATAAAAATTGTATAAGCATAATACGGAATGCTTTTCATCAAATAATTTGTTAAATATTCTAGCAAATGTCAATAACTGGATAATCAGATGTCGATAACATATAATTTTTGTCCCGGAAAGTATTTCCAACTTTTAAAAAATGTTACATCGTATTTATATACGTTGCCCTTGTTGCACCCAATGCTTCAATTGTGGGGTATGTATACTTTTGTTGCTAAGCAAGCTACATTCTGATTGTTAGAATGAGTTTAAGTCGATTTAGCCAGTTTGATTTCGCGCGCCATATGAGCCACGTAGTATCTATAAAAGGTTGACATCTCGTAAACACCCATAATGTAGACTTTTCCGTAAGTTGTCATATTGCAGTTTTTATACTTTTTCTCATAAATTATGTATTTTAAGATCATAAAACACTCTCAAAACTTTTTAAATTAACGTCCCTCAACATACTCTTTGATTGCAAAGTCCATATTTTATTTATTTATTTCATTTTAGGCCATTAAATCTGTCCGAGACCTAACGAAGACATAACTGAGACTTAGTTAAGTCTTGATTACTTCTTGGCCCGCAACGCCAGAGCTTAGACAGTGCCATTATGAAAACTGGATAAAGGTAATGTCCAGTGGAAATCAAGTTCAACTAGACATTTTTACGAGATGTATTCTTCAGTAACTTTACAGTAACTGTCTAGTTCAACGAAATTACACACATGACAAAGATTTGCCAGTAACTTGATGAACATAGTATTGCCACGACAAATTTCTACACGGGATTGACATGGAATACTATATACCACATGATTTCCATACTCAAATGCAACAGCATCCTTATTTCTTGTAAAAAGTCCAAAGGGTTATTTCACACGAGAGAAAATCAACCTGACATCATAGTTTTTAAACAAATTTTTAAAAAAATATTTCAGTTCATTAACAAAAGGTAAAGCAATAATATTGCTAGTGTTAAAAGGTTCTTTCGTAACGTTCCTTGGTTTTAATATACTATGTAATCTCAAATTAATATATTTAGACAAAAAAGAATGTCAAATTATTATCGTGAAATCTAACATCAGATAATTTAATGGCTCTGTCAAATAATCCGTATATGATAGAAATTTTGTCTTTATCAGATACATTAGAATTATAATTTACAAATCTACCTGAGAAAGTGTCTTTGTGATACCAATTTGTAATAATGTGGTTGTTTTCTCTCACAACTGTGGTATCCAGGAAGTTATTGCGGTTGTTATTTTCAATTTCGATGGTAAACTGTATGTGTTGGTTATATTGATTAAAGGTATTTTTAAAGAAGACAATATTACATTCCTCTACAATAACAAAAATATCATCAACGTACCTACGATAAAAGAAATATGGAAAGCTAAGCTTTCCCAAGACTTACGATTAAAGCTTTTCCATAACAAGGTCCGCAAACACACCTGATAATTGTGAACCCATAGGTGTACCGAAAGCCTGTTTGCAATATTTGTTATTAAAAGAGCAATATGCGCTATCGATACAGATTTCTAATATTTCTAAGAAATCATTGTCAGGTAAATTTGTATGTTTTCAAATCTTATGCAATTTTAATTTAACACACTTTAGAATCAGAGATTTTGGAATGTTAGTAAAAAGTGACTTAGCATCCAAAGATATCAGTTTATAATTTGGTGAAACATTGAAATCGGTAATTTGTTTTACAAATTCAAAACTATTTTTGACATACGCATTTGTTGAATTTTATATAAACTCTAACCCTACATGATTATTATTGTTAATTAATCTTTATATTTTACCTGTTTTGACAGCTGGGGCATTTCATATGAGATTAAAGTTGAAATCTCAGATTTTTCTATCGTTTCGTATATAAGTAGTGATTGGGGTACTAAATAACTGTACCAAGTT
>WNHD01002214.1:0-11243 GCA_011057455.1 Ganaspis sp. Gsp50
TCAAAATATGTTAAATACAATTTCGGATTAAATAAAATTCAAGCGTATAAAATGTTGACTATATAGAAACCTATATATCATATAATTCGAATTATCGTTATTCTGATAAATAGATTTTTGACAACTTCCAATTAGTCGCAGCATAAATTGTTACGAGTGAAATGTGAGTCATTTTCATGCGTCCCAAATTCTTTTATTTGAATAAATGGGAATATTGATTTGGAATGTGATGAAAATTGGAAAACTTTTTCAATGCTATGGTCTAATTCTTTATCGGCATGTGGTATATTATAATTATAGTATGGTATAAAGAAAACAATTTTAAATTATAGTTATATTATAATTGATGTACTCACAATTGTATACCATGGACGGTTGATGAACTTTTCAACTCTATGGAGGATGTAGAACCACATCAAGACATGTACAACAGGTAACACAATAGATAATAACATTGTATAGAAAAATAAACCTGTTAACATAGGTGTCGAAACTAAATGGGACGATTTCGAAACCCCCCAGGCATAAGTAGCAGAACCAAGCAAGATGAATATCTAAAAATTAAACAATAAATTAGAATAAAATGTAGAACGCATTTCGTCTTTTACAACACAGGCTTACATTTTTTTAAACTCTAAAAAATTAATGATACGTAGTCCACATCTTTTCATACTATTTCGAATATTTCATAATACATAATAAATCCTATTAGCTTTTAGCGAATTTCCAATATAGACATAATTTGGTTATTATTTATTTAGTTTCTTTTTTTTTATTAGTTTTAGAAAAAAAATAGTCCGGAGAATTACAAAAATATTTTAGTAATTGGACTTAGAAGACCAATTTTCATTTGGACAGATTCAAATTTAGAGAATTTAATTCGGATTACATAGAAAGCTGTCAATTCTCAAAATAAATTGCTGAAAGTAAAATTTTTTCGAAAATATATATGAGTTTGGTTATTATCATTATAAAGACATAAGAGAAAAGGCAAATATTTTGTAAATGCATTTCAATGTTACATCAATTCTGATGTAATTAAAAAAATTAATTCATAAAAATTATAGTGTCACAGTGATTATGGCTTTTTTGTACATATGTTAAAAAGAAAAAATTTAGCAGCTTTTAGATTCAATATTTTTCCCGTCTGCTCTTTATTAGTACAATTTCATCTAATTTATAAAGTAATAGCTGTTAGATTGTGTTTTAATTCAATGCAAGATATTTGAATTGTAAGAAAAAAGATTATCTTAAGTAAATAATTATGTTACAAATTTTTTTAAATATTGAAAATGAAATATTTGCAGAGTGCATATAATTACATAAAACATCCTAATGTAGTGTTTTATATAATATGCCTACATTTTTTTCATAATTATGTACTTTTTTACATGTTAGTGAATAATCACCTTATTTTCTATGGGATAGCTTACAAAATTTATGTTTATTTCAAAATTTATGTTCATTTCAAAATTTATGTTCATTTAAAAATTTATGTTTATTTCGAAATTTATGTTTATTTCATAATTTATATTTAAATCAACATAAATTTTGTTTAATTGTGTAACATTTTTACACTTTTTTTACCTGTTGTAACATTTTTAAGAAACCATATTTTGTTCCAATAAAGGAAAAGTCAATCTTGGTTCCTCCACTGCACGTTGTTGTTGGCGCATAAACTGTATTTGCAGGAATGTAGATACCCGCGTTTGGTGAAGATTTCTTAACATTCGACATCTTTTCGCTAAAAATAATAAATATACGTCATTCTTTAAAAATACTTTTCTACTACCACTATATATTAACAATATTACTATATCAAAAATTTATTAATTATGCAAATGTCTTTGATGATTCAATTTCAAATCTACAAAATAGAACAATTATGAAATTTCATATTTTCTATTTACATTATAGTTAAAAATTTATATGTTAATTGAGAATTTTTTTATCAATAATTAAAACAGCAATTAATTATAAAAGAGAAATGTTTCAAATTTTTTTTAATGTAAATTGAAATGCTTTTTCCCTGAATGTTTTTCACAAATTTCATGAGTGTGGAATAATAAAGAAATACAAAAAATTATATTTATTTATGTTCGATTTGTATGCAAATAAAAGTATATAAAATAAATAAATAAAGTAAATAAAAGTATATAAAGTAAATAAATATAAAATAAAGAAAAGTATATAAAGTAAATAAATATAAAATAAATAAAAGTATATAAAGTAAATAAATATAAAATAAAGAAAAGTATATAAAGTAAATAAATATAAAATAAAAAAAAAGTACAGAAATAACATTTTTCAATCGTCAGAATTTTCATCATAATGAATCATTTTTATAAATCAACTTAAGTCAATGACTAATATGGCAAAAAACTATCTATATTGTATAAAAAGCCTGAAGCGTATTATAAACACATTGGATATGACTGCTTAAAAATACGCATAAATTTTGACTCACCGTTATTTAATAATTACTATAAAAAATGCGTTGTCCCGTTGTTTTTCAGTGTAGTTACTGCTTTCAAATAAAAAATCACCTATACTTAAAATTTGAAATGAATTGTAAATATTTCGAGTTTTATGTTCACATATTGAATGCGCAACTCTCACTGGCCAGAGCAAGATACTCACTAAACGTTTGGACGAACGATGAGTAAAGTTTCTTCAGACTTATGTGTATTAGTAACAAATACATTTATATATGTTGAATCATCTTAAGACTTCCTGAAAATGACGTACTCCTACACATATCAAAGTTTCATTTGTAGAGCTCACTTTCATAATGCGATTCGTTTTTTAAAATCTAATAGGTTCTATTGTACTTAAAACCTACTCTCTACAAATACATATATAATGTGCTGTATAGTTAATCATTAATAAATTAAAAATAAATAAATAAAATCATTAAAAAAATGAGAATTAGTTTTAAAAGCAATTCTTTTAATGTTCTTTATACATTATTTAGTGTTGTAAGCGAAATTATTTCGTTACATCCTACATTTACTTCTAAAAAGAACTTCTATATTTATTTTAAAATAGTAAATCGACTAATGTTCGCTCGACCTGTTTTTAACAGAACAAAGATTGTATTTTTAAGAATTGATTTTTCAAACATTACTTTTGAATACCTTTTAAAAATTTCTTTTTCAAAAATTAGTATTTCAGGAATTATTACTTTTTTTTAGTAAATTTGATATATATATAAATAATTTTATTAATAATATAAATTTATGAATAAAAAACATTTTGAACACCACGCAGTGTTAAATAGTATTTTAAATTTTGCTTTATTTGTTAATTACATCTTATGTTGTAATTAAGTACTATTAAAAATCTGCATTGTTATACTCTAGGCAAATTTATTCTACTTAATTACTATACTTTAATTTATTTTACTTCTATTGGACTATACAATACTAAATAATTGTTTACTCTTAACTGCACATGCCTATTGTTTCATACTCAATAAGTTTAAACTTTTCACATTTACATTATAAAAATTTATAATTTTAATCTTTTAACACTTACTAGGTATTTCAAGTCAACTAAATTCTTTTAAATATCCATATTAATGATTGTCTTAACATTTTTTAAATTCATTCTGAAAATGTTCCAAGAACTTAAATAATTAATAAATATAAGTAAAAATACATATTTCCAACAAACGCAATTCGATTTTTTTTAATTCAAAGATTTCAAAAACTACAACTTTTCTTGAGATGCTGAGTAGATTACCTGCAATGAAACAAAGTAATTGACAAAAAACTAAATTTAATATTTTAATTAAATATTTAATATTTCAATTATTAACTACCGAGTGATATCTGCTACAATATAATAATAAATTTAACACAGTTCTTTATCGATTTTTCATCAATTTCTATGGGTTTCAGTTATCGTAGAAAATTAATCATCAAGGGCCTTTTATCTGATGTCAATTAAAATTACATAAGTCAATAAAATGGTAGTTTTTAATTATTTTATGAAAAATATCATGCTTAAAGTTTTTAAAACAAAATTAAAAATGAGTTTTCTCAAAAACGCCGCTAATGATTTCTTTAATTTTGGTCTCAAAATGATCGGGGGGCATCACAGAAATAAAACGGGAGGTGTCAGCTAGATTGAACTTGATTCAAACCCACAGCGGTGGGTCCAAATCTACAAAATTTGAACACAAGTTGCTGACATTTTGTCCTTTTTCTAAAACCGTGCAAGCTTATTTCCACATAATATGTTTTCTTAAACATGGAAGAGTATATCCTACCAAAAAAAAAAAAAAAAAAAAAAAAAAAAAAAAATAGAACATATTGAAACGAATATACGAAGAGCTTCATAGTGGATGTACAAGAAAATTGTATTTACACGGAAAAGTCGTTTTAATTTACCAGAATTAATATTTTTTTCCTAAGGTATCATGCTAGTAGCACTAATTCAATAAATGATGGTAAAAGAAAAATCCCAAAATATCCAGTTTCAATCGCTGTTTATTTTATATAAGAAAAGCCTAATATCTTAGGGCTTACACCACCTAAAGTGCAACATTGTATCTTTCATTATACTTGTAACGCATACGTACTTCCGGCACGTACTCACAATCCAGTATTTCCGGGTATTGTTTGTATTTTGCATGCTTAACAGTTGCGATTATCATCAGCTATATGCATCACACGACAGCGGTATATTAAAGTTAAGTATAAATAGCGCCATCCTGAGCAGCGGATAAAAATGTCTTAGTTCTTACAATTCGTCCATAATCACACAACAATAAATTTTAGAAAATGAAACTAAACACAAAGTAATCAAACATTTTTATTTCTAAACGGTTTTTTGGTCATAAAATAACGTTTTGGAGGTATGTAGGAAATTTCTCCTAAACCATGTTTCTTACAATTAGTAATTTTTTAAATCAAAAATTTTAAAATTGGTGCAAACTTTTTTAAAATGACAAAATAAGTGACTACAAGATTCAATTTTATTAATTTAATTGATCATCTGTGAAGCATGAGTTTTAAAATTGTCGAAAGGCAACGTGCTTTAATTTATTTTCCTTAATTCTTTATTTACTTTCTGCCTTTTTGTTTTTAACAACGAGCATTCAACTGGAGCTTGGCAATTAATATCAGTAATTGCTTCCTGACAAATGAGACCAAAATATCCAAAAAATCTACTTTTATCAACACGAACTTTCTACTACGACCACGCTCTTTCCGAGTAAACCCATTTTAAATAACTTATAGGTTCCCAGTGGGCAATCGAACGTTCTAAACACGCTTTTAAAACGTCCCTTTATGTTCCAAAACATTCTGGAACATTGCACTTTGTTCATGTAACGTAATAAGAACATTTTTAAATCGTTCGAGGAACGTCTTATGTCTGGTCTTAGAACGTCTTTTTGGAACGTTTTTAGAACGTTTTAAAAACGTTTTAAAAACGTTCTAAAAAGACGTTCCAAAAACGTTCCAAAAACGTTCCGAAACTTCCTTTGAAGTTTCCCATTTACGATATGATTTAGTTATTTTATTTGAAATTCTTTAATTTTATTCACATTCTATTTGAATTTACTTATATACTTTTAAGAGCTGTTTGAAATTATCACAAAATTTATAAATTAAAAATTGTACTGCCGGTAGGACTCGATCTCGCGACCCTCAACTTTACTGTCGGACGCTCTAACCACTGCACTACGCAACTTTTCTTGAAAAGAAAGTAATAGATGGCCGTTTTAAGTTACGCGACTCTTATAATTAATATATTGTTTAAAAAATAAAAAAAATTATAAAATTTCTTTGTAAAATAATGAAAAAGTTTAAATTCTATTTAAAAATATTTGAATTCTGGGAATAAAAAAATCTTTAATTACGAAAATTGAAAATTTCCTTCGAAGTTTTGACTTATATTTTTTGTTTTACTTTATTTGAAAAACTTTTCACAAATCTAAAAAATTTTAATTGTTGTTTGATATTTTGAAGTTAAAATACTTTTTCTACATAGTATTTATAACAATTTTGATTTATGATTAACAATTTTTTGATGTACAAAGAACGTTATTTGTCCAGACATCAAACGTTTTAAAAATGTTTTTTTAATGTCCTTAAAACATTATCCATGGGGTCAAATTTGCAACGTCTTTAAAACGTTCTTAGTACGTTTTTTGTCCAATGTTCTAGAAATGTTTTAAAAAATACGTTTTTGGGACGTTATTTAAACAAGTGTGCCCACAAGGTTACCAATTTCATTCAATTGGTCAACAAATGCAATATTTTAAAATGAATGAGTCGCTTGTCTTCAATTATATCTGACTCCTACATCGTACACCTTATCCTCATCTTTTAATCATCAATAATTTAAAATAATAATGTGAATCGCATTTTAATGACATAACAATACTCTATTTTTCTAATTATTCCATCATGTTGCAGACATCATTCCGAAGGTCTCCTGTAAGCTTTATCATTAAAAAACGTTATCATAGTTGTTAATAGTTTAAGTATAAAACCAAACAAATGTACATAATTGTTGATTAAAGCAAGTAAAATATACTTTTGCCAGTAGCTTATAATAAAAAAAAGTTGCAGGAATAGTCAGAGTGAAAAACAAATTTGCGGAAGCTCATACAATTTATTTATTTTCCCTGTTACAGAAATCATATGAGAGGATTTGCACATACACATTCAATTTAACTATAAAATTCGAAGAAATTTTATTGAATCGTTTGCTTATACCTGTTATGGTCAAAATTAAATGAAATAAAAAGTTATACTCGCTCTCCACATTTTAACGCTTTTACAGCGACGACTTTTTTTAAAACTATTGCACTATCTGCGATTTTGCATTGCGGTGCGTTAACAAATTTCACTTAAACTGTTGCAAGAATTTTGCCTGAACTTGTTCAATAAATTATTTCATATAATTTGGACAGCAAATCTGTTCTAACAACATAACACAAATTGTCTTAGGAACGTTAAATTTAATTACTTGATAATTGAATAAATAGTATTAACGTAAAAATCTCTGATTTACAAATAAATTTACAATTGCACAAATAAAACTCTAAATTTTAGATCCGTTGATCTATCGTCCTCGGAAATCAAGTGCGGATAAAACAGCTGGACTGGATGTCTATATTCTCAATGATAAAGAACAGACACAATCCACTTTCTGTTATCTACTTTTATAATTTCTATCGTTCTCCCATTTCTCTAAAATTTACATCGTGTCAATTTTCAATTGTGTCCGATTATAGTAAAACCTAGAAGCATCTTTCTAGACTGCTCTTGTTAGATGGTCCATTTTGGTCTCAAGATGAGACGAAACAAAGCATTTTTTTACTACTTAGTTTAAAGCTCTCTTTCTCTCCCTCTCTTTTTCTCTGTCGCACAATAACACGGATCTTTAATCTAAAATAACTAGATGCATTTTTATCGCTTAATTAATGGACGGATTTTTCGTAATTTTCTTTCTTATCGGGTCTGATTCCCATTACACGAGAACTTTAAATATATAAATAAAAATAAATATATTAAATAACAAAACTTTTCTTCTCTCAAGCACTCGAATATAAAATGAGCAGGAAGCATCAATATTGAACGTTGATTACTTTCACTGAAATATTTTTATCAAATTTGTCTGATAAAATTATCTAAAAAAGGTAAGAATCAGTACAGAGTTCAAACATGCATAAAAAATTATGGAAACCAACATCCAAGGTTTCAAATATAAAATAAAAAGTAAATTCAAGTTCGTAAAGAGGTATTTTATGAGATCAGTGGGTAGAAAATTCTATAAAAATGAGATCAAATTTACTTTGACTGTAACTTATTATCTATTCCGTTTCACGGGAAGTCTTTTCCCGTGAATAATTGAAATTCTTAAAGGATTAAAATAAAATCAGTTAAAATTGTTTCCTATATTTGGAAGTCTTGAAAATTTTGCGATAGCATGCTTCTAGAATTTTCTAGAAACCCTCTCGCTATTTTAAAATAGATGGAGATGCAGATTTGAAATCGTATGAAGATGGAGGAGGAAGGGCTAACGATGGAGGTAAACTGGCAGTGCTTGTAAGAGTAGAGTCTAGTTTTCGAGCCTCATGTTCCAAAAGAACTGCATCTAACGACGGATCTTGAGATACCGTTCTCAAAGAATCTCCCAACGCTTGCCGCAATTGCTGCATTTCCCGACCAGCTTGTGTGCTACGATAAACGTACAATTGACGGCGTTTGATTTCCTGATTCAGTTGATCTCGTAGCAACTGAATCTAAAAAAGAAACAATCCATTCTGTATCCCTGGTTACATTGGTTATAGTAAGATAAAATAAAAGTAAATAAGTATTTAAAAATAAATGCATTCAATATTCAATGATTCAAGTAAAAGAAATTTGAAATAATTCCAGGCAAATGTGAAATACATTTTTACCTGATTTTCAAGTCTTAGAACTTGTTGACGATGACTTTGCTCTCTGGCTTCTAGCAATTTCTCCGCTTGTAATTGAGCAGCTCTGAGCCTCTCCAATTCACCGGATCGACTTCGAGACAAATCTAAAGACGAGTGCGAATGGATGTTTATTGACTTCATTCGCAAGAGTTCTGCTTCCTTTTCAGCTAACTGTGTTTCTAATCTTCGAATCTTAAGACGAAGATCTCTATTTTCTTGCTCCAAATTCTCTAAAGTTGCACATGAGCCTAATAATTCGATGTGTGCTTTTTCCGGACGCTCGTAGCTCTTACTTCGAACACTTCCAGGTCTCATGGATGACAATTGGCGTTCCAAATTACGTTTATCAGCTTCCAGTAGTTTTACCTATATTAAAACGAATTTTTTAAATTATTTTATTGCCACGTGACCACGTGACCTATGTAATATTATACGTAATTATCAAGTGTGAATTTTAAATTTAAATATTAAAGAAACAATCAATATGTTTTTTTTTAGTTTTTCTTTTGGTACTACCGATGACGATTTTATACCCTTCTCTCAGCCACCATCTTTCTTTTTGCCTTTTAACTCCTAAACAACCTCTCTCTTTTTAAAGCCATATATACTCCCAACTCTACTAATTTGCGTCCACAGACGACTTTAATAGGAGTACTCGCATTGGCCTGGACCGCCTGTAATAGGCTTGCTCGCCAGTGGGTAGGAAAACTGTGGAAAACCCAGAGTACAACCGGTTACCGACAGTCGGGTTTCAACGGTGCTCGCCGGATAATATATCGACAGTGCACACAGTTGACCGTTGACTCCACTTCTTGTGACTCCACTCTTTGTGACTCCATTCATCGGGAGTCTGAATCTTTAATCAAAGGGGTGGATTTAGTATATAAACCCCGAATCTCTACAGAAAAGACAGTCCTCCTCGATACTCCAAACCACTGCTGTATCAGTCCAGTTCCTACTGCCAGAGATACCGAATCGCTGTCAGCTTTTCCAGAAATATTGAAACTCTATCATGAGTTAACCCTTTGACTCAGAATCTGAACGAGACTCAAGTTTACTGAACAATGTTTAACCCGTTTTAACAAATTCATCATAAGAATTAGACTTAAAAAGTATAATAGGAGAACTCCGGGTTACTCTGAATAAAGTTAGCCCGTTATTCTACCAATTAAAACGGAATTATTATAACCCCTTCTTATATCAACTCCAGTGCAAGTTGACATTCTTGAATAATAAATAGAACATTGTTACATTCGCAAAAAACTGCTAGTTAAGTGGAAAGTTTCAAAACATTAACCCTTCCGCGAGTGAAATCAACATATCGGATGTTTAACTCTTGCCTAACATAAACCAAGAAGATTAGCTTGTGAAATCAAGAACGATTTTGTGCTAAATAAAGAAGGGATTTTTTAACCCTTTGTGTGTAGAACTATAAACGAACATTTTAACCCTTTTCGTGATTCATAATGTAACCCTTATTCCTTGAACATTCTGTGCAATAAACGTCTTTAAGATTCTGGATTACTCCGTATACGACGAAGATCTGAAAAGTGCCAACTTTGAAGAATCTGATTAAATCAACCCTCTCATACATCCAAATAATGTAAAATTGCATCAATTCCTTGGGGACGAATCTGAGTAAACATTGGAACGGTAGATGTTTCAAAGTCCACTTGCTGGTTATTTTGTCTATTTTAAATCACAGACATCATAACACTGGTGTCAGGTTCAATACGATCTGTTACAGGGGACCATCTGCAGTGTACCAGCATTTGGAGGCCTATAAAACTCTATCTTGCGTAGACGACCTGTAGAAGAAAGTTAAAAAGAATACAGCTGGATTTCAAGCATCTATAACTAACTAAAACAAAGTGAGTATTTCAAATCTATTCAAAACTATAACATTTGCTATAATACATTATAACATTTGCTTTCTTTATACTTTCCAAGCTAACTAATCCTTTTGTTCCAGCGGATATAAACCTCTCTCTTGCAAAGAATTCAGATGTGCAAGAAAAGAACTTTTATTCTCTAAAACTTAATGTATTTTGTGAAAACAAATGCATTTTAATATCAAAATTCAATGCGCTTTCATAGTCTGTCCCCTTAGCTCAATGGTTCCATCCTTTGTAAATAAAACAGGCAGTTAAATAAATAAATGTATGAAATTGAATATTAAGTCCCTTCAGGACACAACATTATCAAGAAAATAAATATTCATGTAGTTTTCACGTACAAAAATTGAATTTTCAAAATTGGATTTCTCTCAAGATTTTGAATAGTGGATCCTACTGCCTGGTGATTTTTGATTACTAATGAAAGTGGTGGAATTATTGTCAAAATCTGGTTACTACATGTCTGGTACTCACTTTGTAAAACTATTTAAGAACCTAATTCAAATCGATCTGAACTGATTGATCATAAGTCTTTGTATTTGAAGTTTTCTGCACAAGTCTACACGAGAAGAAGGGTCTTACTTTAATAGTATGCGACTTATTTTTTATCCTTCTTTCGGTGTACATTTATTTAATTTCATAATCAAGGTCTCATCATACAGACCCATAATTAGATACGATGGGCAAAATTCTAGAGGCCATGGTTCTGCAGAGAATGCAAAATCACTTAACCGGAGAAAACCGTCTACTCGATTACCAATTTGGTTCCCGAAAGGACCGGACCACAGTTGATGCCATTTAGGCAGCAATATATACCGTGGTGGACCCAGTTGCCGTCCAGTACCCAGTTTCCGTCCACTTACACCAATTTCTCCTATTATAATGTAAATTAACTTATTAAATTATTG
>WNHD01002214.1:11265-28921 GCA_011057455.1 Ganaspis sp. Gsp50
AACTAAATTAATTACGAAAGTTATAATCAAAATTAAAGTGGACGAAAACTGGTCCCTCAGCTTTCTTAGCTGGACGGCAACTGGGTCCACCACGGTATAGCCAAAGAAAAAAGATAAATTGGGCCCAGAGAAGAAGAGCTTCTGGCCATTGGTGTCAATTGTCATACACAATGCGTGCAATTCCGCGAGATTGGAAGATCTCATCGAGTTGATAAGAAACAAAGGAATACCGCCTTACTTGTTGCGGATATATAATAATACGGATTCCACTCCGAGAGAAATAAAACCATGTTTTATTGAGAAGTCTCTAAGTTTTTTGATTTAAATTATATAGTTTAGATTACATATTCAAAAATTCATTCCCAAAATAACAAAAAATTGAAATAACGAAAAATTGAAATAACAAAAAATTGCTTTGATTACATTGTATTAGATACCTTATCATTCAAAGCGTCGACTTTTCCTTTCAATTCGCTTCGATCTCTTTGGCAAACTTGAACCTGTCGTACTAACTCTTCTTCCTTATTTGTTCGTTCCTCGTGGGGCCAACTTGATAATCTCAACTGAGCCTCAAGACCTGAGCGAACAACCTCATTGTTCGATATTTCATTCTGCAACCTTAGATTTTGATCCGTTAAGGTTTGAGTCGAGCGTCTTAAATCGCCAACTGCTTGTTGTGCAGATTCCAATCTTTCAGTTAAAATACGACGTTCATTTTCTAAGTTTGATACTTGCTTCTGTAACTAGAATGTTCAATCAATAGTTAATTTTGTTTTCAGTAATTGTTTGTGTTGAAATCCTACTAATGTTTGTATTATACATACTTGCTTAAGTTTATCGTTATTGCTTTGTGAAGAAACAGTTATTTCCATGAGGCTCCTCTGTAAAGAACTGATTTCATTTCTAAGATCACTTTCTGTGTGTGAGGATCTTTGAAGTGTTTGATTCAATTGTTCTATCGTTGAATTTAAAGTACCGCAACGCTCTTCCAAAGTTGTTACAGTTCTTGTTTGAGCCTCAGATCGATCTTGAAGTTTCTGAATTTGAAAAATATAGAACATAAATATTATTGTTATAAAAGGTACAAAATTAGTATAAGAGTGTTTTTATGTTGGAGTTTTTTAAAATAAATTTACTTGGATATTAGCGTCTTTTTCTTGAAGAATCATTTGCAATCTCTGAAGATCTCCCTCAAGAGACATACGCTGAAGTTCTAATTTAGTGGCCCTAGCTTCAGCCTTGCCAAGTTCATCTTGTAAACTTCGCTTCTCGACATCTAGTCTATTGGCAGTTTGCTTTAACTTTTCAAATTTATCCTAAACGAAAGAACTTTGAATTATTCAAATTCTTCGACAAATCAAAAGAGAAGTTTAATAAAAAGTAGATCAAGTTCACCTCGTATTGTGTTTTTTCTTCAGTTTCACTGCTAACTGTTAATTCCAGGGTGGTTACTCTTTCTCTCAACTGCTCTGCTTCTGATGTTTTTTGATGCAAGGCTTCCATCTGATTGACATTTTTGTTTTCTTAATAAAGACATTTTTTATGACTCATAATCATAGAATTAAATTTTGTATATACCTGCGCTTGACATATAGCTTCTTTTTGTGAAAGTTTTGACTCAAGGACATTTTTCTCTTCTTGAATGGTTCTGATGTTCATGAGCAAGGTATTAAGCTTTAAATCTGCTTTATTAGAAACATCTCCAGCTTCCATTAGTTGTTTCTTCATATTTTCAATTTCCGTGTAATAGTCGTCCTGAAAATTATAAAATAAGTGTGTTATGAAGTCTATTATATAGTAAAATATTACGAAACTTACTCTTTCCCTTTCGATTTGCGCTACTTGTTGCATTAGAGACCTCACACCTTTTCTTACTACTTCAGGATCAACATCAAGAACGATGTCACGACCAGCATTTCCATGATCTTGCACTGAATTATACAAAAATTAAAAATATAACATATTTAACGAGCAAGCATTAGCGAGCGATGAAAAGAACTCTAGTATTCAATCAATTCTATTTCAGTAAAAAAAAAAGAAACCTACTGCGAACGGGACTCCATCTTCGTGAAGGACTTGTTATTTTAAATGGCATATTGACACTTCCATCTAATTGAATTCCAGCAATGCGACGAAGAGTCGTACCCACGCTACTTAATTTCTGTTCGACTTCTTTTTTGGAAACTTCCAACTGAGCTAATTGAGCATCTAAAGCTCTAACTCTTCCTTCTGAACCTCCCAAACGAGCCTAGACAAATAAATAAATACTTTTCAATTTTACTTTTGTTTAAATAGAGAAAAATTGAATTTGTAGATTTACTGTTTAAAAATTAACTGATTCAAATGTACTGATGTGAATTTGATTTTATAAATTTTGTTGAAAATCAGCTTACTTTGAGTTCTTGAATTTGTTGAGAAGCATCAGCAAGACAAACTTCCAAATTATGCTTCTGATCTTCTAGTTTTCTTTCCCGACATCGGCTGTCTTCCAATCTTATCAATAACTCTTGTTCTCTTCCTCGCCATCTTTCATCTTCTTCATCAGCTCGAGCGCGTAACTTAGCGAATTCTTGTCTCGTATTTTCCAAACTGCTATCCAAGTCTACAACCTAAAAACAATTCAACAAAAACTTGTTAATTCAATGAAAATTATTGCCAAATAAAGGAAATCCTCATGGAATTCAATTTCATTTCCGAGTGTGAAAAATATCTTATTTTACAGAGTGTCTTTTAGATAGCAATTGGTGAAACCTTGATGGACTGGTTTATTCTTAAAGTTAATTAGTTATTACAAGTTCGGCTGTCTTGTCCTAATACACGCCAGGGAGTAGTATAAAATTTTAGTTTATGATTCATCATTGCGTTGGAAGTTCGAGCTAGATGCAAGTGATTTCAAAATGCAACCAGTGAATCAGACATTCAGAGATGAGTTGAAAAAACTTAATACCCGGCTGTCTGAAATTAAAGGTGTAATGATGATGAGTTCTTACCCACACAATTCTAATAGCTAGCCCCCCCCCCCCTGACTGAACTAAACGAGAACAATTACTACTTTTTCGGAACCAATCTGATCTCCACTTTCCACACAGCACCGAAACTCCTTTCAACATTCCCAACCAAGAGAAGTTCCAGAACTTCCCTCAAGGTTGGGACTGTTCTGGAGAATTTTGGTGCTGTGCGGGTCTTCAATTCAGCAATACCTAGGTTTGATACACATCTATCTGTTGATAGGTGAGAAATCAGTCTTCTGGTTGACGAGACTCGAGGTGCTTCTCGGTCTCTCTTCTTGGAGCACTCAAGGCAAGGGATTCACCTCGCCGGCTTACTGTTGGACAGACAGTTGGAATGTGTGCCTGGATTTCCACCACGATTCTACACCAGACAAAGAGTGTTCAAAAACTAAATAGACTCAAAAGAAATGTTTGAGTGGAAGTTGAGGAGTCGCTCTCTCTTTACTCAAACACAGGATTTTGGAATCTTCCCCTAGACGTTCAACTAGGTAGTGGATGGGCTCCTTCCCATCTTGTCGAATAGCAATGGAGCTACGAGGATTGTACGCTAACACTTGTGGCTCTTTTAAGGATTTTCAATATAAAACTTATGCCGATAGGGCAAAAGCTCCTAAGAGAAAGAGGAAAATTAAGGCTACGATTAAACAATCGCAGCATTTTTTTAATTAAAGCAAAGCGCCGAGTCAGTATCCACGATGCTAATCCTGGTTTGTTAGGGCCAAACGTATGGGGGAGAACTAAGCAAATTTCAGCAGGAGGTTGACCCGACTGCACTTCAGGCTAAGGTGGTGGGTGAAAGGCCAACAAAAAATGTAAATCTTATCCTAAGATTGGAAGGAGATTTAGATAAAGAAGTGTTCACCACTAAAATCAAAGTTGTACAAGGTTTGTCAATAGTCCAGATCCCAGAGAACTACTCTGGAAATTCGAGACTTGAACTATTTAACCGAGGAAAACAGGGTCAAACTGGCCTTGGACGAAGTTTGACAAAGACTTATAGACAACATCAAGAAGATCAAGACATCGAGAAGCAGTAGGAATGTGAAAGCACTTCCTGCGAACTCTAGGGGCTTAAAACTTGCAGTGGTCACAGTTGATGGTTACATAAACTTGCGACTACACAAAGAGAGGCAGCAAATTTGGAGTAACTTGGGTATCTCAAGGTAAGTTTCATGACCTACCAAATAAAGCTACCAAATACCGAAACTTTCAGGTTTGTCTTGGAGCTGGTAAGGTCACTTTTCGAGTGAACAAGTGAGCAATGGACCCTGAAGTGGAGGAACTGGGCGCTCAGGAAGTGGCACTGAAGAACGCCGACCAGTCTTAAATGACTGGTTGGGGCATTCTGTGCACACAGATTAATTTGCATCATTGTTAAAGCGCAACGGCGGTATTAGCCAAGCGTATCGCAAAGATGCAGACAGCCATAGCTTTTATTCAGGAACCCTGTGTTTACAGGGGCACTATTAGAGGCCTTGGCGGATGTAGAGAGCTAGTTTTCTCACCACTTGTATCAGTTCCGAGAGCGTGTCTAATTTTGAAAGGGTTAGATGGACTCTCATTGACGGAACTGTATATTAGGTACTTAGCGGTTATTAAAGTCAAGAACCAGGAGAGGGAAGAAAGCAAGAGGGAAGTTATTATCACCTCTTACTTTCCAGTACCACTGCTTACTTTCCAGGCGACATTGAAATCGTTTCACCGACCGAGGTAACTAGGCTAGTGAAATATTGTCAAGAGGAGGGACTACCCCTGATTTTGGGCCGTAATGCTAATGTACATCCTAATGTGTGGGGTAACATAGATACCAACAGAAGAAGAAAAAAACTCTTTGAGTTCTTAGTAGATACTGATTTAGACATACTAAATCAAGGAAACGGACCAACATTTATAACTGAAAATAGGCAGGAAGTGTTGGATTTACAGGCAATGGTTTTCAGAGGGATAACTAGAGCCATGAGAACTACGCCAACAGCGGCGCTAGGCTTCATGCTCTCTGAAGAACCTTTGCTAGATTCCCGGAATCCATTCTGACTATCCCAGAAATGAACATGGGACAATACAGAATGATGAAGAAGGTTAAATTTAAACCAGCATTCCAAGTCGAAATCCCGTTCAGGAAAGACTGGAAGAAGGGCTTGCTCAAGATTGAAGACGTCTGGTATACAGATGGCTCTAAAATGGAATGCGGCACAGGAGCAGGTATATATAGAAACACTGACTGTACTCAAGTTTCAATATCATTGGGTCTCTATTCCACGGTCTGGAAGGCGGAGGTCTGCGCTCAGATGGTACTTCAGAAAGGAACATCTGGGGGGCGGACTACTATCTGTGAGGACAGCTAATCTGATTTGGCTGCGCTAAAGAGTCCAGTTATTGAATCATAACTGGTTTGACATTGCCGAGATGCACCGGACAAATTAGGAAAGAAAAATAAGCTTTCATTGACCTGGATACCTGGTCATTCGGGAATCAGGGGCAATGAAAGGGCCGATGTCTTTGCAAAAGCAGGATTTGAAACACCAATGGTTGGCCTGAAACCAGCACTTGGTATAATGCCGAGTGGGGTGAAGAGAGCCATCAATAGGTGGATTCAGAGAAGACATGAAAGAGTTTGGGCTGTCATAGAAAGAGGAAGGCAAGCGAAAGCTCTCCTGGGAAACAATTTCAACAGACATCGATCGCGAGATCTTCTTAAGCTCAATAATATCAGAGTAGGGACCCATGTTAAGCTGCTGACTGGTCATGGACTAACCACCAACACAAAATTGGAAGACAAGTCTCTTAAATGTGTAGGAAGTATGGAGAAGGTGTTGAATCATCAATTCATGTTCTATGTCATTATCTGGCTTTTGACGTTGAAAGACACAGACGTTGGGGGATAGCTTTTGCGGACCTTGACATTATTACCAATTTATCTTTGGAAGATATTCTGGACTTTTGGGAAGGGGCGGCAAATGCAGAAGCAGATCATGTTTCCGGATAAGAGAAATGTCCGAGAAAAACCAAAAGTGTGACCAATTGGTATTGACAAGTAATAAAGCTGATGCAAGAACCTCTTTGATCCATAATTATTACAATTTGGTTTAATTGTTTTAAGTTTCGGATTCTAAGATTGGACAATATCCTCCATGCTTCACCTGTTTCTTCACTTGATGAAGTTGAAGCTGCAATCGTTCCCTTTCTTCAATTTCGTTAGCTAAACGTCCTTGGAGCTCTTTTTCTTCATTTTGAGCGGTTGAATTCATCGCGTGTGATTTCTGCAATTCATCTTGAGTAAACCGAAGTTGTTGTTGCAATTGTGTGGCTTCTCGTTCTGTATCTCGAATATTGGATTGTAGACGAGATCTTTCCGCATCCAAAGTTGTTTTCATATCCTCCAAAGCTAAAATACAATTTGATTATTCGATATTTGAAATGTCGTTAATTATCGTTAACATAGAAAGAATTGATTTGGTTTACGTAAAAACATTCAAGCAAATAAATTAATTACGAAAGTTATAATCAAAATTAAAGTGGACGAAAACTGGTCCCTAGGCTGTCTTACGTAAACGTCAACTGGGTCAACCACGGCATTTGTAAACAGCTATAAAATGTGACGCAAAGTATATAATTACCTGCAATTTTTTGATGAGCTTCTTCTAGTGATCGATTTTGTTCTCGTTTCTCACTTTCTATACGTTTTACATATTCTCTTAATTCCTTATTAGTGCTGCTGTATTTATCTTTCTCGAAATTAGAATCCGTTAATTGTCGACGAACATCGACTAATTCTTTACGGAGCGATTCAATTGTATTTTCAGCTGCAAGGGAAAAGATTATTCATTAAAATGTAGTATAATTGATTGTATGACTAGAAATAATCAATGTATTTAAACGTTTTGAAAGATTTTGTGAAATTTAGAATAAATAAAGGTATAAAGGAAAATTATAGGAAATTAATACCTTCTTTTAGTTTTCTGTCATTTTCATGAAGCTGACTCTGCAAACCATCAATTTTGTCTTCAGCCATATGAAGCTGTACTTGTAATTCTTCAACTTCTCTTTGTGTGGACTCCTTTTCTTTTAAAATTTCTTCCATTTTTAATTCTAACTTGATTTTTTCTTCATCACTTTTTAGTTTTGTTTCTTCTAATCGAGTTTTTAAACGATTTAATTCATCTCGCAGTTGGTTTAAATTGTTGCGATCCTGATCTGCACGCGTGGTTGCTTCTCTTCGAAGACGATCTAAACTTCCCTTTTCTTCCTCTAGCTCTCTATAAACACCTTCAAGTTTTTCTACCAATGCTTGTTGATCGTGATGTGCTGGAAATGAATTTAAGAAAATTATAAGTTCATTGTATTTGAAGAGCTAATTACTTCAAATTGATTTATTTTTCTTTTATTGATTTAAAAATTTACCAATAAGTAAAGCTTGTTGTTTATCGTTTTCTGCTCTAAGAAGAACTTCTTCATGTTGTTGACAAACAGTTTCAACATGTACTTGCAAATCTTGAATATTTTTTTCCAGTTGTGCTATTTCTCCATCCTTCTCTCCACTCAACTGTGATAAATTTTGTTGCAGACGTTTTTCTAAAGACATTCTGATTTGTTCCTGAAATTAAGGTTTGTAATTTAGAAAATGGGAATACAAAAATGACAATTAATTATTAGTGTAGCCACCTTTTCTTCATTTAGTTTCTTGATACTATCCTCGCTTTGCTTTTTGAGATTTAAAATAATTTGTTGGAACTCGGCTTCCTGATTTTCGCTCTGTTGAGTTAAAGTATGTTTTATGTCTTGCGAACGTTTTTCACTATTCTCTAATTCTTTCGTTAATCTAATGATTTGTCCTTTTAAGCTTTCCTGTTTTATTAGCAAATCTTGTTGATCTTTTTCTAACTGGGTTTTCTTGACATGCGTCGTTTCGAGATTACTTTGTGTGTCGAAAAGCACACCTTCTAGAGTTTCTTTCTCACTGCGAACTGATGCCAATTGTTCCTGCAGTCTTTGAAGTTCTTTTTCACTTGCTTCTAAAATAACCTGTAAATGCGAAAATCGTTATTTACAATTGCCATATTTAAGAAGGAAAACACAGTTTTAATAAGTTGATTTGACACTGTAACACTGCTAACACAGAGTTTGATTGGACAGATAGTTTGAAGTTAATTATTTTATATATTCATTCATTATTTATGAACAATTATAAATGGATGTTCTGGAATCATCTCAACAAATTTGCAAACAGCTTTTACAATGATTAACCAGGAGTTATTGAATTGGTACGGGAAATCGAAAATAAAAAGATAAAATAGCAACACTAGCCAGAAATATGGAAATCGGTCCTAAGGAAGAAATTAGATAGAATTACAACGTTGTATTTTAAAAAATGAAACACTGTTCGAACCATTACATCAACAATTAATAAGATTTGTGAATGAAAAACAAACCTGCTTTTCTTCGTTGTCTTTGACAAGATCCTCGAGATTCCTGTTGATCCTTGCATTCATTTCGTTTGCTTGTTCTAATCGTTGTCTCAACCTCATTAATTCTTCGTTCAAAGTTTCCTTTTTTCTGGCTAAAATCGACAATTGGTTGCTTACGTCGCAACGTTCACGCGATACTTGTCCTAATTCAATCTCTACCTTTTCTTTTTCTATTTCTAAAACTTTGATCTTTTCGTGTAAAGACACTTTTTCTGACTCTAGGTCTAGTCGATTTTGTTCAGCCTGCAATAGTTCTTTCTTTAAAGAGGATAAATCTCCTTGTTGATCAGTGCACTGGCTTGCTATTTTTTCTTTTTCTTCGTTCAACTGTAAAACATCCGAAAAGCATTAATTGATCGCAGATTTAATTATTTACTTATTGTTAGGGAAGACAAGGATACAAATTAATGTAGTTCAAATAAATAATATTCCTTCATGGGAAGGTAATTAACTGACTTTGCTAAGGATAGGATGATTAAAAATGTTTTAAATTCTAAAAAATTATAAAAACCTTTTTAATTTCGTCCTGAAGTCTAGCTTTGTCCTCTTCGTGATTAACACAAACTGATTCCATTTTTGCCAACAACTCTTGAATATCTGATTTTTCCAGAAGAATTTGTTCTAGTTCTAATTCAACATCACCTAAAAATGTATTTTAATTTTAGTAGCTGTCACCCTTATTGATAATAATATACAATTTAATTTAAAGAGTTCATGACTAACCCTTGCCCTTTTCAATTTGAGAGATTAGACTATCTGTTTCCATTTTCTGCTGCTCTAACATATCCTTATCAAGAGAAGTTCTACTCAGTTCTTCTCTCAATATTAAAATTTCTTCTCTCATTTTACTGCATCTTTCTTCTTCCAGTCGTAGAGTTTGTTCCCTAATAAATAGATAACTCATGTAAATATTATAAGTACTAAAAATTATAAAAGTAAATGTAAGTAAATGTAATGTAATTAATAATTTCAATCACGAAGCAATAAATGTATTACTTTTTAAAAATAATAGCAAATAGTAACTTTACCTCAATTCTGCTTCCTTACTCACTCTTCCCAATTCATCCTGAAGGAACATTTTTTCATCCTCCAGATTTTCACACAACTTTTGTAATTTATGGTTTGATTTTTGCACCTTTTCGTAGTCCGAGTTTAAAGTCTCAATCTACAAGAAAATTCAATATTAATAATTCAAAATGGTTTTATTTATATTTCTTTGATTTTTAAACAATGTGTTCTTTAATTTTATGTAACTTTGACACCTACTGAACAAATCCACATGAAAATCGTTATGGAATTTATGTATGGTCTCTTATAATAACATGTACCAGGATTTTGAAAAGGAATTAGAAATAGAATTATAGAATTAGAATTAGGAATATAGAATTTTAAATCAATTCCTATTTAAAAACTCTAATATCTCCAATAGTATTGTAAAACACTTATAGCTGCGCCATACTTCTTTGTGGAACCATCACTTAAGGTTTTTAAACTTCACAGGAAGACAACTTGCCTGCATCTTGGATTGTATTTGGCGTTCACAGATCTTCAGCCTTCCTTATATTCACCAGTTCCTAAGTTTTCTCCGCTAAGAATCTAAGTCACTAATAGATATACTTGTAGCCCGCTGTACTATCTGTATATACCTGAAAGTCTTCAAGAATCCCCTTTGTTCTCAATAACTACCTTATTTGTGTCTACGCATCCTTTGATAAACAATGGCAAGATTGCATCGAGTCGATGAAAAGGAAAGGGATACCGAACTATCTGTTGCGAATGATGGATGACTATCTGAGTAACAGATGGATCGTGAATAAGGGTAAAGCATTTTAGATTCAATTGGAAATGAAACCCTACAAGGATCAAAGGTAGGGCCATTCGTTTGGAACGTCACACGATTCCTTGCGAATGAAACTACCTAAGGACACCAGAGTTGTCGGATTTGTGGATGACAAAATAGTTGTCTGCAGTACGCAAAGTATAAGAGTCAATGAAACTGCGACGAGTCAAGCGCTGGCTGAACGCCAAAGGTCTGGAAGTGGCCGTGGAAAAGACCGAAGTGTTTTTCGTCACGGATCCAAGATCATATGTAGCCCCTTCTGTTGAGATTGATGGAACTGAAGCCCAATGGAAGAGTAAAATAAAGTACTTGATAATAGTATTGGATAAGAAGCTTAGCTTCAACCGACATTTAAAAACTGCAACATTCAAAGCTATCCAATGTTGGGGAACTTTATCCCAAATTATCCCAAACATTGGAGGTCCTAGGGAAGCAAAAGGCGAATACTGTCGAGCATGGTTCATTCGGAGCTGCTTTATACAGCTCCCGCATGGACATCGTCGCTTGAGAACCATTCCATCTTTAGTAGATTGCTTTCAGAACAGAGAATAGTACTGCTGAGAATTGTCTCAGCCTATCGAACGGTATCTACCAGCGCCGTGCAGGTTTTTGCAAGTGTTCCGCCAATAGATCTATTAGCCAGCGAAGACAGGATGTCTTCAGGCTCGATAGGGCAAGCCTGTTTACAGATGAGAACTACCGCCGTGTGTAGGCAGAAAAGCGAAATGCTGCCAGGGGTAGATTACTTGAAAAATGGCAAGAGGGATAGAATAGGGAATCAACTGGAAGGAGGACGCACCACCTTATTCCCCGTCTCGCCCTGTGGTTTGAAAGAAAACACGGCGAGGTTGGCTACTATCTGACACAAGTGATGCCAGGTCATGGCAACTTCAATGAGTACCTGCAACGATTCAAGAAGAGGAAGGAGGAGTCGTGCTCTTATTGTGGAGCAAAGTCGACAACTCAGAGCACACCCTCTTCCAATGTAGTAAATTGACAGCGCTAAGGCATGAACTGTCTCAGATGGTGAACACATAAGTCACTCTTGAAAATATGGTACAGTTGATGACCAAAAAAGTGAGCTTCTAACAGCACATAGAAGCTTTCATCACGCAGGTGATGAAAACTAAGGAAGCCGACAGCAAGCGAGAAGGTGCCCAATGTCGAGGGGGTTAGAATCACCATTTCTAATTGGCCAGGTCTTTCTTTTCTTCTTTCTCTTTGTATCTTTCTTTTCAAATTTTTATTTTATTTGTGTTTTAATTTTTCGTTTAAAGTATTTTTATTTACTTATTAAGCAGAGACCAAAGATAAATGTATGATAAATGTATGTATATATGTATGGAAGTATGAATGAATTGGCATGAGTGGAACCCCTAGACTTTCTCGGTGTGTCACATATGATTGTACTTTGTTGATCCGCCGAGGACTCAGGTCTTCGGTGGATCCATGACGAAGTAGTGCATTCAGAGCCACATCGAGAATATCCAGGGTACCAGTATGAAAGAAACTCTGAGTTTTGTCGGGAGATTGCAGCTACGAGTAAGTTGTGCACTGGTCCCACCTGAGGGATCATGGTGTGTCCGGGAGACAACCGAACGTTTGAGTTGCGGTCTCAACTCGGTTAGCACTATGGGGGCTTGGAAAGAAGCTCGTCTCTTGCCAATCATCTTGTTACAGTTACCACAGCCAACTTGATTTTTCGTTAATTTATGGAGAGAAGCTTCACCATCCTGTTAATCATCAGTGCTTCTAAAAATAAGCTTAAGGTCCGCGACAACCTCTTTTTCTTATGTAAAACAGTCCAAGTCTCGGATTTCTAGAGTAACTTTCTAGTAATTCGACACCTAGCCTCTTGCCATTGCCATTGCTTCAAGTACTTCTGAGATCTTCGGAGGCGAAGGATACCTTGTTTAAGTTTTCTTCTAACTTTATAAGGAGCTCTTCCTTTTGATTGTCCATCCTTTTTTTGAATGTTCTAGGCAATCAAAAAATCCCTATAACTATATAAATAGACAATCCTTATAACTTCGGTTTGGAACAACTCCAGAACGAACGCCTTTTGAATTTTTAATGTTCAGTCGCATACATCTGTCCCTTAGAGACTTAAATGAGTATCGTAGATGCTTTCGGTTGCCTCAGAATGACTAACCATGATTAGAATTGATTATAATTTTTATAAATTAAATTTATAATTTATTGTATGTTAATGATATGCTTCTTAAACTTAATTCTGATATACATTTTTTCGATGTAACATCAAGTGACTTACAATTAGTGAAAATTGATGTAGTTAGGCAAAGAATTATAGTTGTTAATCAAAACTCTGATTGGAAAACTGTAAATAAACTACAATTAAACCTAGCTTGTAAATCATCCTGTACCCTTTAAAGAACCAGCTCTTTGTTTAAAGTAAAACATAAAGTTTAAATAAATATTTAGCATCAATAGTATATTTACAGCTGCTAATTTAATTTATAATAGAATACGTACCATATTCGTGATTTCAACTCTGTTTCGATCTAGAGCATTCTTTTCGGACCGGATTACATCCAAATTTTTCTGAAGAATATCTTTTTCTTGATTTAGTTGCAAGCATTGGGATCTACTAGTATCTAACTGTGACATGATTTCCGTCACTTTGCCTTCCAATTGTTGATTAATCTCCTCTGCACTTTCACATTGTTTACGAGTGATAGAGAGTTGCTCTTTGTTTGTTTGCAGTTTTACCTAAAATTCAATATTATCAAGAACAGTACTAAAAATACTTTCATCTAAATGAAACTTTTGTATTGAATTATTTCTCGAACAATTTTTTATTTGACTCTCTAAAGCAATTTCTAATTGAATACCTGCAATTCGTGGATGGAAAGTTGATATTTATGTAAAGCAGCTTGAACCGCGCTTATTGTACTTTCTGCAAAGGCAGGAGTAATGGCACTTCTCGTAGCTCGTTTAGGAGATTTCGGAGGAATTGGAATTGCAGGAGATAAATGAACATGAGGAGGAGGTTGATTGCTTTCTGCATTTCGTGTTTCCGCATCCTGGATAACTGAATGAGCAATGTCCTTCAAAGCAGATTGTAAGATTTCAATGTCTTCCTGCATTCTTGCTGCTTGAGTTACACCTGATTCTGCCTCCCCACATCTCTCCTCCTAAAATTATTTTATAAATTAATTTTACCAGTCTAATATTAGTGGATTCAGTTTACCTTTTTCCTGTCCAATACAAATTAATGTAATTAATTGTTCATCCGTTTTTGTATTGTACACCCAAATTGATAAAACTGTTGCTGAAAATTGCAAAAATGTTCTTACCAATGCTTGAAGTTCTTTCAGTAACTGATGGATTCTTTCATCCTTCATTCGGATTTCACCTTGGGCTAAATCAAACTGCTGCTTCATTGTAGTAATTTCCGCTCTTAAATCGGATGCACTTTGCATTTGTTGGAACGATTGTGGCATCTTGTTGAAATTAATAAATTAGGATTACTGCCTTGTACAATTGTTTGGTAGCTAAGGAGCAAACTCTAGTTTGGACAGTTTCAATGATTTTTATTCTATTCAGTAATTTCTGACAGTAATTACTATCCAAACTAGAGATATTTTTCACTCTCTTTGTCAAAAAATAGTTTCAAAAAATACTTACGATTGGCTGTGCTGCTGCTATTTGCATCTTCACGGCAAATTTCGTGCTAGTACAAGCAGAAACCATGTAGTTAGAGGCAATGCTAATTTCGTTCCGCAATTTCGAGAGGTCTCTTTCCGTCGATGATTTAACTTCAGAAAATAGTCTTTTAACGGAAACAACATTTCTCCACAAATTAAGTAACCTATTATGTTCAGAAGTGTAGTACTCATTAAACGCGAGTTCTTCCTCTTTCCATTCTTCTTCTTTAATTAATAACTCCTCTCTCATTGCATCCCATTCATTGCTCAGTTTTTGGAGATCATTAGTAAGAGTTTCATTTGTCTGATGAGATTCTTCTAGTTGATCCTTCAAGGACGTGTTTAACTGCAATAACTTGTCGCACCTGTAACGAAAATACAAAAAATCGTCCAGTTTAAATTAACTAAGATATATTTTAAAAATACCACCTTCTCCTTTCTTCAGATAATTTCTTTAAAGCAGTTTCCAAATCATGAATCTGTTCCTCTCGCAATTCCCGAAGTGTTTGTTGAGCTGCGTCTAAAGCGGAACTTCCTCTTGCTGAAATGGAAGGAGCTCTAACTATCTCTGCAGGAAGTGATTCTACCATTTGGTTTTCTAATTCTGAACACCTTTGTTTGTATTGTAAAACCTGCAAACATTTTTTTATAATACTGTAATAATATATTACACATAATGTTTTAATTCATTTTTTGAGAAGGCATTTGTAAACAAATTGTGATGGTAAAAGAAACTTGCTTTAGCTTGTAAACGAGACACGAGAGCTGCTTGATGCTGTTGAGCCTGTCGATATGTATCAAGACGTCTTCGGTAACTTGCAGTTTCTTCCTCAAGTCGATGACGCAACTCATAATTCTGTCTTAATAATCCATCAGATGTAGGATCTTCGTCACTAACTCTTTCTCCGTCACTGTTTCCAACCACTCCAGTTGGTCTCGTTTCCATTTTATCACTTCGACCTTTACCTGGCTGAAATTATAACATATTTTCATTAAAGTTTAAGATCATTGAAAGTTAAGTGAGTAGTCATGTGACCCGATAACACGTAATTTTATAAAATAACTTTCCAACAAAATTATTAATAAATTCATACCAGACAGACCATTCTGACAATATTTTATTAATGTATACCAATTTTCATAATGATATGTTTATTATTTTAAAAGTAAAACGGCGGAAAACATTTATTTGCCTTATAGGTCACGTGACCATCTACGTCACTTTTCATCATATACCCTTAAATTCCTTGCCTGCTCCAATAATCTATTTTCTACAGTAATCAAGTTTCATAAAAAAATGTATCACAATTAGTTCACTTTTAAAGTTTTATCAACTTTTTAATTATTATCCATTCCGCTTTAATTTTCTTATTGAACAAAAGCAAAACGTCAAGATTCATAAAATGTATACACAATTTTATATTATAGCCCGCTGTAGTTGGACGTACACAGTGTATTTCTTCTACGCCGTAAGCTTGGGTTCAATTCTTGGACTCGATATTTTTTGCTGGTAAAAATATATATTGATAAGAAATTGAAAATAATTGTATTTAGCTTTGTAACAGCAACTTGCAAGGATTACAAAAGCATAGGCAACAAATATAAATCACACGGAAAAAAATAATTAGCTGTGGCAGCGAAGAATTCACTACCACTACGAACTTTGTTAACAACTATAGGGACAGCTAACAAATTAGCTGTGACCGTTTTATTAACTGTGAGCATAAATTTCGCTAGATAACTCCAGTTAGCAACAGCAATTAATTCATTTTTTTCCGTGCAGAATAATTAAAAAAAACTAATTCCTTTTAATTTTGTTCTTCTTAATGAGTGCCCTTAATTACTGAGGTCTTAATAAAATTAATAAATTTATGAAAAATTATTTTAAAAACTCAGTATCAATTTTCCCAAAAAAAAAAAAAATTGTCATTAGATTTGTTTCTATTACTGATATAAAATTTAATACAAAAATGGAAATATTAATTTTTTATAACGAGGCTAAAAAATACAACTACGTAGTGATTATAAATGGTTTTCATATATTTATATATATACATATATATATATTTATAAAATATATATATATTTTTTTTATTTATTTATTTTTTTTTCTTTTTAAGAGAAAATTGTAAAAAGAACTTCTACTGATTAAAATTTGGAAAATTTAATTTTTATTGTCATAAAAAAATCATTTGAAAAATAATAATAAAAATTTTTTTCCTACAACGGATAAGGGTAAATATGTATACCTTTATTAGTTATTTTAAGACCTCTTTATGTCTTAATTATAAACAGAAGTATTTATACATGGACATTTTAATAATGTATTAGATGTTTTGAAAGAAATATCATTTATCAAATAATTACAATACCTTGTTTTTGATATACATTTCCACTTATCATTTATTGATTAAAAAGTCATTTTTAAAAACAAGAACTTCTTTTTCAAAACCTGCGTCAATTTCAGACTAATAAACTTTCTTTTTATGGATAAAGCCATGGCTTTTTAGATTGTAAAAATAATCCACTTTTGCTATTTAATTCATGATGTAAAACATTTTTAAAATGATTAAGTTGGTTAAAAAAGGCATTGTTTTGTGACAGCTGTAGAGGATGTAATTTCTTAGCGTCTACAGCTGTCATTCTGTTTGTTTACTGGCACAGTTCTTAAAATTCCCGTTAGAGGTCTACGAAATTCAAACCACGTCTGAAAAGTAGGGAGCATAAAACTTGTTTTTACCAGCGTTTGGTATGCTCATGTATAAGCATAGGAGTCGTATCCGAGTTTGTCCAACATAGATAATAGATAATTGAAAATTTTGAATCCCCGTTTTGTGAAAGAAATGCTGGTTAAACATTTTATGGTGAATTATCAACACTTTCCGATATGAATTTAAAATACACAAAATATTAATTTAACACAAAAAATGTTAATTTAACACAGAAAATTGTTAATCTAACAAAAAAAATTGTGAATTTAACAAAAAAGAATCTTCAAAATTATTTTGTGTTCGTTTAACAGTTTTTCGTGTGGAATTAACATTTGTTGTGTTAAATCAACATCTTTTGTCTTAAATTAACATTTTGTTGTACTAATATATTATTCAAACTGATTTGTTTCTTGAGAGTTGAATACTATACTGAACTAGACAAATTAATTGTTCTTTTAGCTTTTAATTCATTTTAAATGAAAAATGTTATGCAAAAAAAGATAATGCGTAATAACAATGAAAAGTAATATATATAATAATGAATTAATAACTTATTGACAAGAAAGATATTTTTGATCCCGAAACAAAGTTTAATGTTCGAAAATGATATACCCACACTGAAAAAAATGTCTGGTTAATTTAACCAGGAAAGAATGTTAAATATGTCCTTAATATTTTTCTGGTTAAATTAACTAGAATTCTGGTTAACTTAACAATCATTCTAGTTAACTTAACTAACATTCTGGTTGACTTAACTAATTTTCCATAGTTAATTTAACCAGAAAAAATAGTAAGAACATATTTAACATTCCTTTCTGGTTAAGTTAACCAGGCATTTTTTTAAGTGCAGTATTTCTATAATGTACACTACCGTCCAGAATTATCAAGACAACCCTTTTTTGATGAATCAAAAATGTGTATAATCATGAAAAGTATAAAGTATAAAATTGTTTTTCATTTT
>WNHD01002215.1:0-15687 GCA_011057455.1 Ganaspis sp. Gsp50
AAAAATGAAAAAAAATTTTATACTTTATACTTTTCATGATTATACACATTTTTGATTCATCAAAAAAGGGGTGTCTTGATAATTCTGGACGGTAGTGTATGTATATAAATATATATATATATATTATACTATATATAAAATATATGCATAACCATATACAAAATATATGTATATTTTGAAGTGTATTTTTCGAATGTACATTTTGTAGGAATTTTACAGTGTCAGACAGTGTTAAGGCTCGTTGAATCGGAGACTTCTTGTCTTTGTTTTTCCTGGATTTTTTGCTGCTTTGATGAATGGCTGGATGATTTAATTGCCAACCTGGCGCAGTGTGTAGTTAGGACGGCACAATGAGCTTCTTACTATAATTTCTTCCCCAGCCGGGCATGTCAAAGTCCCCTCTATTCTTGGTACTTCACCTTTAAGATTCCACGTCAATGAACGTAACCATTAATTCAACCGCTCATTTACATCTTCAATAAAATTAAAAGCTTTCCTTTAAAACCATATCACACCAATTAAGTCTCTTCCGATTTTAACTTAAATATATTACAGGAAGAAAGTCAATCTAAATGAATACTTTTATCCTGAAATGTCGTTTCAATTATAATTGAAGACCTCTCTTTTCAATTCATTGGAAATAATATTAAATGATAAATAGTTTTTTAAGCAATATTCGGTTATTTTGGAGAAATTTTGCCTTTTTATTAGAAATTTAAATTCTCTTTATTAGTTGTATTTAAAAATTGCTAGTGTGCGTTATTCACATTTTTTCCTTGTAAATAATATTATTGGTATTTAAAGTAAAGCTCGTTTTTATATTTAAAAATTGTTAGTTTGCGTTATTCACATTTTTTCCATGTAAATGATATTATTAGTATTTAAAGTAAAGATCGTTTTTATATTTAAAAATTATTAGTTTGCGTTATTCACATTTTTTCCATGTTAATGATATTACTAATTAAAGTAAAGCTCGTTCCAAGTTCATGTTAAATTATAATATAAAACAAATTACGTGTTTGGTGGATTTTTGTTACTAAGAGATTTATCATAGGGTTCCAGAAGACGAATCTGAATTGATTAGATGATCCAAGAAAAGGTCTCAAAAATTAGATAAATTGTCTTTTATAGAACGAAATTGGAACGTCAATCAACTTACAATATTGCAGTTTGGGATCATTCGTTCTGACACATCTTAGAATAAATGTCACAAAACGACTTTGCTGTTAAAAATACCTTCGTCATTGATTAGTTATTGACAATTATTATTAGAATAACTATATTCAGACTTTATTAATAAAGTCTGAAAATAGTTGAATCTACATTCTACAATATTGTATCTAGTGATACATTTGAGCGAGAAATGGTCTCAAAAATTCTCGAAAAAATTAGAATCTTAAATACATTGAAAAGAAAATAATGCACTATTTTTGTCCCTTTCCTTTTATGAGATAATAGATTCTCGAAGTGCATTACTAATTGTATCAAAAATAAGTCAAAAATCGCATTAAAAAAGTTTCAACAATCGCTATAAAAAAGTTCCAACATCGCACTAAAAAAGTTTCAACAATCGCGTTAAAAAAGTTCCAACATCGCATTAAAAAAGTTTCAACAATCTCTATAAAAATGTTTCAACAATTGCGTTAGAAAAGTTTCAACAATCGCGTTAAAAAAGTATCAACAATCGCGTTAAAAAAGTATCAACAATCGCGTTAAAAAAGTATCAACAATTGCATTAAAAAAGTTTCAACAATCGCCTTAAAAAAGTATATCAACAATCGCGTTTTTAAAGTATCAACAATTACATTAAAAAGTATCAAAAACGGCGTTAAAAGAATATCAACAATTGAATTAAAAAAAGTATTAACAATTGTTTTTCAAAACTATCAACTTTAAAAATCATCAAAAATGTAATCAACAAAGAACAGAACTCCAAAGTTCAGAGCGTAATTACAAAAATGTAGATGATCATAAATTCAATTGATTATTTGAAAAAAAGTACACAATCGATTTATTTCACTCCACATATTTGACCAAAATGAAAAACAGAATATTTTGAACAGGAAATTGTGAACAGGAAATTGTGAAATTCGCAGTAAACTTGGAAAGCTTAGAAATGAGCTAGAATTGAAAAGCAGGGTAGTACATTTAAAATAGGATTTTTTAAGTCAGTGCTAAGATGCAGCGTTTAATTTTCAATGGAAATAGCGGGTATTACTTTTATTGCCTCGATGATTGGGGGATGATTTTATTGCCGATCCCGTATGCCATGTGGGTAGTCAGAGCGGTTTAATGAGTCGCCCAACCTCCGGCGTTTCCACCCTCTGATTCACCATCCGACGTGGAGTTTCGTGCCGAACCCCATCTGCACGGTCTTCGCTACCAAACGGCTTTAGTCTTGCATCCCTTCCTCGACTTTCACCCCCCCGATGCCCACCTTGAAAATCCCATCCCTCGTGCACCACCCCCACCCTCACAATTACGTCGCGCGTGCCCTGACTAGAAACGTATACCACAACTACTCAGCCCTCGAGGCTCTCACCGTCTTGCCCCTCGATTCCTTTTTCCACCCCAGAATCCACGACTTCTCATCGTCTCTCTCCCATCCTCCATTTTGACCCCACTAACCCCGCACCAAGACTTTGGCCCACGTTCTTCCTTGTGTGCCAGATGCTCTGCAACTAAACTAAACAACGGAGCTTTCGCATAACGCATCCTTATCGTGCAACTACTATCTCCTGTCACGCGCTTTTGAAAAATTCTTCTCGTAGATGAGGGGTCTCGATTCCTCGCTGACTCAAGCGGTACAAATAACGTCTTGGAAGCAGATCATTCTTTTTGTAAATCGAGATCTGGTTTTGAAAATTTTTCAGTTTTGTGTTCAAGCGATCATTTTTGCTTTGTTTATTTAGTTTTGTCTATTTTTTATTTTGGGTTTTCTATTTTAATTATTTTTCTAGGCGGGAGACAATTTTGCATTTTGTATTTTTATCGATTTTGTATTTCGTTTTTAATTTCAGTTTTTCTATGTTCATTACTTTTCTATTCAAGCGATAATTTTAGCTTTGTTAACAGTACTTTTAGAACACTAGGGTGCAAAAAAGTACTTTTAGAAAACTAGGGTGCGTAAAATGTGTACTTTTAACACACTAGGGTGCATAAAAAGTGGGTATAATTTTAGCACACTAAAGTGCATAAAAAGTATACTTTTAGTACACTAGGGTGCATAAAAAGTAGATATAATTTTAGCACTCTAGGGTGCGTAAAAAGTATATACTTTTAGAACACTTGTTTACGTAAAGAGTATACTTTTAGCACACTAGGGTGCATAAACAGTACTTTTTGCCCACTAGGGTGCGTAAAAAGTATACTTTTAGTACACTAGAGTGTGTAAAAAGTATACTATTGGCACACTAGAGTGCATAAAAAGTATAATTTTAGCGCACTTGGGTGCGTAAAGAGTATACTTTTAGCACACTTGGGTGCGTAAAGAGTATACTTTTAGCACACTAGGGTGCGTAAAAAGTATAATTTTAACGCACTTGGGTGCGTAAAAAGTATAATTTTATCACACTAAGATGTGTAAAAAGTATACTTTAGCACACTAGGGTGCGTAAATGTATACTTTAGCACACTAGAGTGCGTAAAAAGTATACTTTTAGCGCACTAGAGTGCGTAAAAAGTATACTTTTAGCGCACTAGAGTGCGTAAAAAGTATACTTTATTTATACTTAAATTATTTATTGCCAAGACTGTCTAAGAGTTTGTTTTGTAAATCAAATTTTATAAATTTCTAATTGAGATTTAACTGTTTATAAATGTGCGAGAGTACAGCAGAAAATGTACGGTAGGGTAGTAATTAGAACATCTGTGATCGTTTTTGATGAATTATAAAAAAGGGAAACATTTTGCTTTTATCTTACAAATTAAAATGTCGCAAAAGGGATCTAGTATTTAAACTGAATCGTCGACTACATCTGTGAAGTCCCCAAGATACTTTCATGTTGCATATATACATCAAGTTCTATTTACATGTTCACCTTTACTTTTGATAGTTGGCTCTTTCCTTTGAAGTTGAGTAAATCGACATTAACCAATGTCAACATGATGATCTACGTTTAAAGCAAACTGCAGACCTAAATGAAACCAGATTTAAGAAATTTTCTACTCATTTCAATTTTTATTATATATTTTTTTATTTATGGCAAAAGAAGTTCTTTGGCAGATTGATTATTAAATTATTAATTATTTTTCTTAATCTGAATAAGTGAAATCTACTTATTGTTAAGTCAAAAGTCTTTCATGAACTTTAAATTATTTGAAGTTATTATTTAAAGAATTTAAAGTTATTATTATTATTTAAAGAATCTTTGAATTATTTTTGTAAGCATCGAGCCTAATGTACAAATTATTTAGTACATTGTAGTTTGTTAAGTTTATTGAAAAATTTTGAAGAAGAAGTCTCGATTATTTTTTTCTAACTTGTAAATACTAGTTTAATGTTCCAACTTGTGAATATTAACAACTTTTTAAACGCAATTAATAAATTTACGAAATGAAGGTTTGTTGTGAGAATAAGGATAAATCTAGGCACTGCACTGAGTGGACGATTTTAAAATTGAATTTTCTAATACAATGGAAGTGAATAAAAACGTGTTGATGAGTGAAAGAATAAACGAAAGTAGAGTTGAAACGATCCTGTATTAGATTCAACCTTCTTGTCTCTGTTTGATTTATTGTCGCGTACTTTCATGGAAATGTAAAAGGAAAATGTAAAATTGTTCCTTTTTTCTTTTACGAATTTCAATTTCGTCGACAGTTTTTAATTAAATTTCACAAGCGACAGGTGCTATCTGCATCTTTGAATTGAAGAAAAGTATAGAATAATTTCCTATGTTTTCAGGTTTTCACTGACGCTTTTATAATACAATTTTTTAATCCCAACGAATTTTCTTCAATTTTCGTACACGTGTACAATTATTCACACGCTTTTTTTAATTCATACGCAATTCCTATATGTCGGGTATTTTTGCTCGACGTAAGTTCTATCAAAAAAGGTACTTTACAAAAAAGGAAAATTGTTACTGAAAATTGTTACTTGTTAAAATCGTTACTGAAACGAAAATTGAAACAAAAAGTGAAGCTTGCAGATGTTTACCTATCTGAAAAAGGTTTACCAATTAACTACAGGAAAAACAAAATGTTAAATTTCAAGATGAACTTGAATTTTGACAAGCATATGCCTGTAAAATTCCAATTTTTCTTGGAATTTAACAGATGATGCAGTGAAAAATACATTTTGTTTTTTCTGTGTGATGGTTGAAGGATTTTGTACAAACTGTCAACCATACACGTTCAGATTGACAATCAAGAAGTGCTAATTTCAGTTTATTGATTCTGCAATGAAATTGTAAAATTATCTCAGTTGTGTGTATCTATGTTAATCATCATTATTATGCTAACTTATACAAAAACATGAGTGTACCAACTATATTTTATCATCTTTAACTACTAACTTTAAACTAAAATTTTTAATCTTTAACTTTTTAACTATCATTTATTACTTAAGTATTAAAACTCTTTGACCGACAAATCGTGATCGCTATTTCGTTGATCCCAAAAAAATGGCAATTTGTAAAAAATTGGTTTGCCGACTACAGATTTGGAGCGCATAAAAATGTCAATTTGCCGAAAGTGCATTTCACGCCTGGCGATTTTTCAGCATCTCAAGGGAGTGAAAAATCAATTGCAATTAACAAGAGTGTTTTTGTGTTGGTGGATCTATTTTCTGGTGACATGTAAAGTGAATTGGTAACAAAGTATCTTGAGTCTGGAGGTTAGGTTCGATCACACGGTCGAATGAGTTTCCGTGGTTGGGTTGATTCCGGGGTTGGGACTAAGTTTCGAGGTGCTTTTAGCGTTAGCACACCAATACCGAGTGTATCCTAACAGTATGAACGCTTAGGAGGAACCTAAGCATCCTATGCCAATTAAGAGGAAGTCTAGGCTAGAGGACTCGACAGCTTGCGGCAAAGTGGTTGTAATACGTTTAGCCGGAATGTGCTCCAACTTCCCATATGAGGAGCTTGCCTGTTGGCACCGCTCTGCCTTCACTTGGTTCCTGCACTTCTAAATGTGTGTGCAAGCTTGTGTATACTACCTTGGGGAATCTTCTCAGATAACTCTTGCCAATAAAATTGATACTACAGTCATTACTCAAATCCAAACTTAAATATTGCCATCTAATAACCCTGAGCAAAATTTGTTCTCAACTAATCTACAATTTGTTTGTATTGACAAACAGATTTTCATTAGAATCCGCCTTTGAATTGCTCTACAAGGAAGCTAAATGTTCAGGAAAGGAGTATAATTTTCTACTTGTTTTTGGTTGTTTTTTATCCATTTTAGTTAAATAGTAACAATAAAGTATAATAAAGTATACAGCAGAATTTTTTAAAACTCATAACTATAATAAAGTATATTCAATAAAGAAGGGTTTAGAATAAGATTTTAAAGTTACTCTTTAAGAGGGATATTTGTGTAAAAATCTCTTCTCGCACTGGTAACAATTGAAGGCTTTGAAGTTGGAAGTGAACGCAGAAGTGAGAATTGAAGCTTTTTCAACGTTAAGGGTTGGTAAAATAGATGTTGAGGATTGAAGAGACGATTTTAACGTATTACATGGATTGGAGCTTGAAGGGTTTAAGAGAGGGAAGGTAAAAAGAAGATAATTTTATGGAAGGGAGCGAAGAGAGAGAGAGAGAGAGAGAAAAGAGGGAAAGAGAGACAAAGCGAAAAAGAGAAAGAGCGAAAAAGAGAGGAAGAGAGAGACAAAATGAAAAAGATAAAGAGAGTGAAAGAGTAAAGAGAGAAAGAGTAAACGAGAGAAAGAGTAAAAGAGAGGATGAGTAAAAGAGAGAAAGAGTAAAAGAGAGAAAGAGTAAAAGAGTAAATAGTAAAAGAGTAAAAGAGTAAAAGAGTAAAAGAGTAAAAGAGTAAAAGAGTAAAAGAGTAAAAGAGTAAAAGAGAGAAAGAGAGAAAGAGTAAACAGTGAAAGAGTAAAAAGTGAAAGAGTAAAAAGTGAAATAGTAAAGAGTGAAAGAGTAAAGAGTGAAAGAGTAAAGAGAGAAAGAGTAAAGAGAAAAAGAGCAAAATAGAGAAAGAGAGTCAGAGAAATGGAGAAAGAGAGAAAGAAAGAGAATGACAAAGAAAATGGAAGAAAAAAGAATAGAAGAGACGAAGAAGGAGGTGACTAGATAGACACACAGATAACTCGGGCCAGACTGGACGGCGCTGAGCTCAACGCACTCGTAGTAAACAAAGCTGTAACTCTCCTCACACCGAGGAATCAATGCTTTTGCCTGGAAACGAACTCAGTGCAGACATTCATCTTATTTCTGGTCCCGTGCATGCTGATGCATCGAAAGAGAAAAAATATATATCGAAAGTTCCGTAGATTCCTGCTGAGCATAAGCTGCACCAAATTGAACCAAAATTATTAAGAGTTTACGAAAAACAAATTATTTTTACCCTTGTAAACAATATAAATATACTATACAATATTTTAGTCAATAAGTCTAAAAAATCTCTGGAGAAGAATGGTTAAGGTTGTATAAAAAAGCTGTTAGAAACCAGGTTGTATAAAAAAGCTTTTAGAAACCAAGTTGTATAAAAAAGCTGTTAGAAACCAGGTTGTATAAAAAAGCTGTTAGAAACCAGGTTGTATAAAAAAGCTTTTAGAAACCAGGTTGTATAAAAAGCTCTTAGAAACCAGGTTGTATAAAAAAGCTCTTAGAAACCAGGTTGTATAAAAAAGCTCTTAGAAACCAGGTTGTGTAAAAAAGCTGTTAGAAACCAGGTTGTATAAAAAAGCTTTAGAAACCAGATTGTTTAAAAAAGCTGTTTAAAAAGCTGTTAAAAACCTTGTACCTAAATAATGAATTATCTCTTTCGTTGTGATTATAGGATATTTTAAATTTTTCATGTCCCTTTGGTGAGTTATTTATAAATCCTCCCAGCATCTATTTTTTTAATTGCAGAATAAAAGAGTATGTAATTAATTTCAAAGATTTTCTGATGGTGATTTTAGAGAATATTTCGCGTGGTTTTTATATAAAGCTGCATTAATTAAAGATAAAAATTAATACCGTGCTGACAGGGTTTACTTCATTATGCATATAGGTATGTGTGTATGTATAATGTACCGAGGCTTGTTACATTTATGCATAACGTAAAATTAATAATTGGTTACTCAGAATTTCAGCATTGTAACCAAAACAATGTGTACTGTTCATATAATTCATTTCTTGACTAACGAGACCTCGCATATTATGCGGACGGTTTTGCTGATTCTATTTGCTTTTACATTTAGTTTCAAGTGAATTTAAATCCTGATAAAATACTGCATTATAACTACTACTTGAAAATAACAGACACTTTTCGTGCTTGCGAATCAGAAATATTTTGAATACGAATATTCAAAAGGAATTTTTGTTCTTAAATGGAATTCGTTACGATTTAAATTCGCATCAATTATAATTTTGAATTATAATTCGTTTATTCCTTTTCATTTCAAATCATTCTAGTTTTAGCTGATCCGGCTTTGAATTCGTTTAAGTTTCAATTTCTCCAAATTTTGAGTTTTTATTAGCATTAATTTTTATTAGCATTAATTTTTATTATCATTAATTTTTATTAGCATTAATTTTTATTATCATTAATTTTTATTAGCATTAATTTATATTAGCATTAATTTTTATTAGCATTAATTTTTATTAGCAATAATCACTAACTTTTTCGTTTAAAACTTTTACATTTCGTTGATGAAAAGTGATTTTAATTTAGAACTTTAGTAAACTTTAGTTTTGCTAAAGTAATCTTTAGCAATTTTTTTAAAGATAGAAATGTAATGAAATAGTATTTTGTGACACAAGTCGAATTCACGGATTCGTTGAAAATGAGGCACTCTTGAATTTTTTGCAAACTATGGCAATCGAAGAAAAATGAAAGGTGATACATTTTTCGTAATCCTCTGAAAGCTTTTAACATGAAAACTTCTTCTGGTTGGGTGCCAGGGCACATATGTAGTTCATTTTCAATCCTTTTTACACGTTGTCCATGCGTCCAGTGAAGGTGATGTTATATAAGGGAAAGGCATAAAAAGTACAAGGACACAGATGTATCTTTTGTTATTTCTCCAAGGACTTTGTTCAAAGAAGCGGGATCCTTACCTTTCATCCTTTTTGTTTCTTCTTTCCCACTCTCTTTTCAATTTTTCCCACTTTTTTCTCTTTCTACGAAACAGGAAAACATAAATTTAGTTCACTAGTACGTATATTGTCGACTTTTCAAAACTTTCAATTCAAATACTTTTCGGAGGTTACAAAATAATATACGAGAGTTGTTAAAAAAAGTTTGCTCTTGTTTTTTGTTTTATAAAAAAGCTAATATCGAATTTGAAGATTGTCTATTGTGTTTTATAAATAGCGATGAAAATGCTTTTTTTGTTCATCAGTTTTAATTGATTATAAAATAACGTCAGGTACAATGTAATTAATTTTTTTTTTAGATTACATTTTTCATTTCTGTAATTGATTTAAAAACTCAAATAGCTTTTCAATTTATTTTCTGTTTCGATAGATTTGCATCGAAGTAAACCACATTTTATTTGAAAGCTTTTTAATTAAAATGGCTGACTCGATTTGTAAAAATAAACGGATATTTTAATTACAGCGTTTAAAACATAACGATTGAAAGCTGCACCTGTCAGAAATGTAATGGAAAAATAGTTAACTGTATTCAAATGAAGAATAGAATATTCTTATCATTTTTTAATGATAGAAGCTTCAATAGAAAAATATAACAAATATTTCAAATTTTTTAAAATCGCCTTTCATTCACAGAAATTGTTTTACAAAATAAAGATTAAAATAAAAGTTAAAAAATAAGTTAAAAAAAAGTTTAAAAGAAAACTATTATTAACTAAAAACTATTATTAAACTAGTTTACTTAAAAGTATCAAATTGATGGAGATTTTGTGATCAATTTGATACTTTTTGTGATCAGTTTGATACTTTTTGTGATCAGTTTGATACTTTTGTGATCAGTTTAATACTTTTGTGATCAGTTTGATACTTTTTGTGATCAGTTTGATACTTTTGTGATCAGTTTGATACTTTTTGTGATCAGTTTGATACTTTTTGTGATCAATTTGATACTTTTTGGTATCAAGTTGATACTTTCAAGACAACTGTGATAGTATTCCATCCACAAAAATCATTTTAGCAATGAAAAGAAAATAAAACACTATAATCCAAAATTAAAAAAGAAACTTAAAAAAGAGACTTAAAATGTAAAAATAAAGGAAATAAGAATTTCGAAAATACGTTTCATTGATAAAAATAAATGGAATAGAATTTTTGGAGGGTGAATTTCAATGCGGTGTAAATCGCAAAATCGTTGGTATCATAAAACGTGACAAAAGAATATGAAATTTCATATGATTCGTCCATCAAACGAATATCCGTATAATTTTCTTGCTTCCAGAGATCAGAATGTTTCGAGGGCGTTGTAGATCATGGATTTCTAGGAATAGTATACCCGAGGGGTCAAACGTACGATTGCACTGAAGTAACGAATTTTCGCCCCCAAAGCTCCCTTTTCTTCCTTCCTTCTTATCTTCTGCCTCTGATCTTATTATCTCTATTTCTCATTGCTGTTGCCTATCCATCTTTCTGCCATTTACTCTTTGCCACCTATCTTTTCTTTTTGCCCTCGCGCAGATTTCACTTTCTCTTCAACACATGTCTTTTCGCGAGTTTTCAATTTTATCCTATCCGATAACACCTCTCTTTATCCACGGCATTCACTTTGCGACGAAACAGCTTTATTCATTTTCTTCTCAAAATTAATCCCGTCAAGTATTAAAAGGTGAAATATTATAGAAACAATCGCGCAAGATGGTGCATTTTTTAAGAAGCAATTTCCGTCCTTTATTCCTTTATTTTTTTTTGTTCTTTTATTTTCTTGTTCCATTTATTTTCATTATTCATTTATTTTCTGTATTCTTTTATTTTTTGTATTCTTTTATTTTCTGTATTTTTTTATTTTCTGTATTTTTTTATTTTCTGTATTCTTTTATTTTTTGTATTATTTTATTTTCTGTATTCTTTTACTTTCTGTATTCTTTTATTTTCTGTATTCTATTATTTTTTGTATTCTTTTATTTTCTGTATTTTTTTATTTTCTGTATTTTTTTATTTTCTGTATTCTTTTTTTTGTATTTTTTTATTTTCTGTATTCTTTTACTTTCTATATTCTTTTATTTTCTGTATTCTTTTATTTTCTGTATTCTTTTATTTTCTGTATTCTATTATTTTCTTTATTCCTTATCTCATTATTCTTATTTATGGACTGCTTTATTGCAGACGTTTTGGATTTTCAAGAGGAGAACTTTTTTGCATAATCAGCTTATTAAAAGAATCCGTTTAAATGTATTCGGATAAATTTTCTCTTTTAAAATAAAAGCTACTAAATCAAAGGATGAAGCGTTGTTACGAATCTATAGAAGTTTCTTTTAGCTGGAATTAATTGGCTAAAATTAATTGACTACTTTTCATTAATTCTGTTAATAAATAAAAAATAATACATGAAAAATAATAAATGAAAAATAATAGATATAAAATAATGAATGAAAAATAATACATAAAAAATAATGAATGAAAAATAATATTTGAAAAATAATATATGAAAAATAATGAATGAAAAATAATATATGAAAAATAATAAATGAAAAACAATAAATGAGAAATAATAAATGGAACTTGAGTAAATAAAGATTGATCAATATAAAGGTTTAGTAAATAGGATTTAGTATTTTTTCGATGTGTCTTAAGTTCGGAACGTTCATTTGAACGCACTCTTTTTTTTACGTTTCAATTTTTTAAAAATATACTTTTGTAATGACAGTAGACAACTGTTTTTAAACAACAATAAGATAAAAGTTAACAATTGTTACGTAAAATAATATTTAGGGCAAATCTGAATTTTTGAAAACCGAAGAAAACATTTCGTTCATTTGAACGTTCGGAACTTTGTTTGCATGTTTTTTTGTCATTTATTAGATTTTTCGTGAATTGATTCAAATTCAATGAGGGTGAAAAATAAATTACGTGCTTAAGCAATACATTTTAATAGTTCTTAAGCAATACATTTTAATAGTTCTTAAGCAATACATTTCAATAGTTCTTAAGCAATACATTTCAATAGTTCTTAAGCAATACATTTCAATACTTCTCAAGCAATTTTTAACAGTTTTTTTTATATTTCTTGATTGACTTCAGTTACTGCTTTCAATTTAAAAAATGCGCCCAATAATAGAAAACTACCCTCCTATATTCAAACATAAGCACTTACACTCGAAAATGCCTTTTTACTTGTTTTTTTGCAAGCAATAAAACTTTGGAATAAAACAATTGAACTTTTCTCTGGAGTCTAGAAGCGAAAGGTTGCTTTTTTGTCTAAGAGTAGGATCGAAAAAGAGAATCTCCAAAGTTTATAACTGAATTTCTATTGAAAGGAAAGTGAAGTCTGTGTGTGTGTGTCGTTGTGAGACTAACTTGTTGTGCACCTGTAAATTTGGCAAGACGTTAAAGTAGCTTGTGTAATCAGATCTATAAATCTCAAATATTGTCTTTGAGCGATAAGATCACGTTGACCAGGTGACATTTAGAGATGAACGATCGATTGTTTCCTTTCAGGTGGCTTGGATGCTCTTCGATCAGAGTGCTATTTTGACGGTACACAATCACGTTATTACGAGGAACCCAAGGATAGCCGTGTCACACGATAAGCACAGGACGTGGTATCTTCATATCAATGACGTGCAAGAGGACGACAAGGGAAAATACATGTGCCAGATTAACACTGTCACTGCCAAAACGCAGTACGGATATTTACACGTTGTAGGTAAGAACGAAATTTCATGTTCCATTCTAAATTCACACAGCGAGATAAATAGGCATTTGCACATGTTTTTACACTCGAAGGAAATGTTTAAAAAGATTTCTTTGAGTATTTGTAATTTAAATTAGTAATTGAAAATTTTAAAATTGATAGAAATGCGAACAAAAATATAAACAAAAAATACGAACAAAAATATAAACAAGAAATACGAACAAAAATATAAACAAAAAATACGAACAAAAATATAAACAAAAAATACGAACAAAAATATAAACAAAGAGTACAAACAAAAATATAAACAAACAAACAATATAATATAATATTATACAAACAAGAATATAAACAAAAAATACAAATACGATAATGGAAATACATATACGTATACTTTGAAAAAAATAATTGGCACTTCTAAATCAAGTAAATAATTCGATAAAAGGATTGCTAGTTTTTTCGGTTAAGAGTGAACGTAATTTCTTATATTTCTTTTTTTCGGTTAAATTTACTAAGAAGTTAGTTGATTAAGAGTTTCGTGAGTTAATTTTACTAACATGTTGAAAGTATAATCACTTTTATGCATGCAGTGATATTTTGTACTAAAATTTCCCTTGTTTCTGATTTTGATGTTCATTTGTTAATTACAACATTGTGGAAAATCTCTATTGTACATGAGAATAATTAATTGGCTGCTGTGGATTAATACCGTGTACTAAAATTGCATGTCGTAAAAGTTGTTAAAGTTGTATAGAAAGCACGCTTGTAATTTACTTAAAATTAATGTAATTTTTGCTTTCTCACCAAAATTTCATTAAAAAGAAAAAAATTCTCTGACTTTTCAAATCTACAACTGTATACCTAAAAAATGGTCAATCAATATTTCGTGTTTTTAAAATTTTCAATTTTTGTTTTTTTAAGTTGACTTGTTTCTTTAATTTCACTTCTTTTTTAACTTCATTTGTTTTTTAAATTTTGTTTCTTTTAAGTTCATACGATTCTTTAAATTCACTTGTTTTTTAACTTAATTTGTTTCTTTAAATTCACTTGTTTTTTGAATTTCACTTGTTTTTTTAACTTCACAATTGTGTTTCTAATTGCGCTTTTTTTTAACTTAGCTTGTTTTTTTTAAAATTCACTTGTTTTTTAACTTCGTTTGTTTTTTTTAAATTCACTTGTTTTTTAACTTTGCTTGTTTTTTTTAACTCCACTTGTTTTTTTAATTGCGCTTGTTTTTTTTAATTTCACTTCTTTTAAGTTCATATGATTCTTTAAATTCACTTGTTTTTTAACTCAATTTGTTTCTTTAAATTCATTTGTTTTTTTGAATTTCACTTGTTTTTTTAACTTCACTTGTTTTCTAATTGCGCTTGTTTTTTAACTTAGCTTGTTTTTTTTAAAATTCACTTGTTTTTTAACTTTGCTTGTTTTTTTTAAATTCCACTTGTTTTTTAACTTCGCTTGTTTTTTAACTTTGCTTCTTTTTTTTAACTCCACTTTTTTTTTTAATTGCGCTTGTTTTTTTTTAAATTCACTTGTTTTTTAACTTTGCTTGTTTTTTTTTAATTCCACTTGTTTTTTCAACTTCACTTGTTTCTTCAACTTTATCCCTCTCCTTAATTTCACTTTTGCTTCGTTAATTTCCGCATGAACACTTTTTTAAAAGTAAAAACAAAATGCAGTACGGATTTTCTTGGACCAGAGAATATTCTGTGATTGATAACTTTTCAACTCTTAGCCTTTTTATTTCATGCGTCAAAGTTGTGCACATTTGTTTCATGTTAAAGATGTTTCCTTCTGTTTGCGGTCTCATTTTTGATTCAAGAAATTGATTTATTCTTGCTAGAACTTGTGTATTACACACAAGACTTTTTTCTTTGACTTCGCTGACTCGTGGCACATATTCAGCAGAAACTCAACAACACGTGTGGAAATTTTCCCGATGTTTCAATCAGAATTGAATACTTTGTGAATAGTTGATAAAATTCAGAAAAAAATCTCTCAGAGGAAAAACAAGTCGATGCTTGGTCCATTAAGATTATATGTGGCTCTTCTTTGACGCTAAAAGTTTTTCATTTATGCATTCTTTTTTGCGAAACTACACTCATTTGCGTTAATCCAAAAATATATCAGAAATTCTCGATTGAACATTGAAACATACATTGAATGTATGTACTTTTGATTGAAAATGTTCAATCATTATTAATGTAGGTATCTATACTTTTGACTTTCATAATTTTAAATTTGTGCGTTTTTTATTAGAAATTTTATAAAATGTCACAAAATTTTTAACAAATTATGCATATTTGCATAATTGCATATGCATCTGTATTTTAAGACTTCATTTTTGCTTTCTCATAGGGAAGCATTGTTTTTATTTATAATAACGAAACAAAGTTGAACTAATTTTTTTCTGTATTTTAACACTTCATTTTTTAAAAATTAAAAATGTTTTCTGTATTTTAACACTTTAGTTTTTTAAAAATTAAAAATGTTTTCTGTATTTTAACACTTTAGTTTTTTAAAAAATGAAGTGTTAAAATACAGAAAAAAAATGGTTCAACTTTGTTTCGTGTTATCTCGAACCAAAGCCAAACAACACAGACTTTTTCTAGTAAATTAAAATATTGTTTCACTCTCTAAATCCTGAATTAGTAATTATTTACTAATTCAACAGCGAAAAGTCGTTTACCGATTAAAATAGTAAACATTTACTAATTTTTAGTAAAAAAC